>JABYQR010000439.1:0-34235 GCA_022592445.1 Cytidiella melzeri | reverse complement strand
TTAGATCGGCCAGCTGAGCATCTACTGCCTTGCACTGGTCCTTCAGTGCATCGTAGGTTGTGGCGCGGGTCTGGAAATAAGAGACTCGCTGAAGGTATTCCGTACTCAAGCTCGACTTGAGACGGTCGAAAAGGTCCTGCTGGCTCCAGCCAGTGCGAGGGGCCCAGGTCTCGAACTCCGAGATGTGGGCGGCGAATGTTTTGTTACCCTGCTTCATGCCGGTAACCTTAGTCTTGGCCTCCATGACCGCGTCAATAGGCTCAAACTTTGCCTTGAAGGCCTCGATAAACGTGTCCCAGTCATTTCCAAATGCTGGTTTGCTATTGGCTAGCTCCTCGATGTGAGGACGAGCCCAATCAGCTGCGTCTTCCTGCATGAAGGACAGGGCGCTTGTGATGAGTTTATGAGGATCAAAGATCCTCGCGCCGTTGTTGTCCACCCGGACCTGGCCTTGCGCGTCTTGCTGGAAAAACGCCTTGCCCTGATTCTGAGCCCAGACGATGAAAGCATGCCGGAAAAGTCTTGCTTCTGACGACGTTTTTCCCTTAAAAGAGACGGGCTTTTCGACAATACTCCGTTCTCGGGACGTATGCGTGGCTGCGGCGACGGCTGGTGCCTGAACGGCTGCCAAAGCAGCCACTTGATTGGTGAGGTCAACCATCCTCTGTGACAGGACGCCCAGTATATTTAGGACGTCTTGCTGGCTCAAATTAGCAACTGGGGCAGCTGGAGCAGCGGGGGCAGCGGGCTGGTTGGGGTCCATGTCTTCTTTGGTGATGAGTCGTCGATTTTCTTAGTAGAAGTGGTCGTCTGTGACCGTGCTCGAATCAAAGAAGTGGATGCAATTATCACAAATCGTGGCAGGCAAAACTTTCTGGACTATCTAATCCAGTCGAAGTAGCTATCTCTATTGACTATGTTAAGCTGGGCAAGAACTTTGCTATAATTCTTGCGAAGCTGTTTAAACGAGATCTTCCCAATTGCCTTGCAACCCCAGTCTAGAAGTTGCCACTCGCGGTCTGCTGTGACTGGCGCGAGTTCGTCAAGTCGATTGAGGAAGCGGTTGACTTTATTGACGAGGTGAAGCAGAGCGCGGCGGTGGTCGGGGTCTGCGCAATGGAGAAGTTCTTGAAGCTCAGTGAGAGCTTGTAGTCGTGTGTGGACAGCGGTGAGCTTAGGCTTGAAGATGCCTATGAGGTCGACTGATGACAACTTTTTGAAGTCAAGGAGTACCGGTTTTGGTGCAACGGGAGCGGGAGTGGGTGCAGGGAGCTTGGAAAGCCGCTCAGAGAGTGTGGGCTTGTGGATACGTTGCTCTGCTAAGGTGCGAGCACGTTCTTCGGCAACGCGTTCTCCGTATGCTCTGGCAGAAGCGCGAAGTTGTCGATTTTCCTCGTACGAGGGGACGGTGAGAGTGATGCCTTTCACTGGCGGTTTCTTGGAGACGTAGTCGGCAACGGCGACCAGGTCTTTGTCAGACCAGCGATGAGGTTGACCGCTCTTTCGCTTGGCAGCGAGAGCGTCAAAGAAGGAAGGCGGGAGGCACCTCTTGAGCTGAGGCTCGTTGGTAGTGAGGTCCTTAGACAAACGGGTGCGCGTGTCCTTAGGCATCGTCAAACAGGAATAAACTTTTGTAAACGGTGGGGGAGGAGATATAAACCCAGGGGTTACACAACGATCTCGACCTAATGACGCGGAGACAAGGGTTCGACGCGGCAGACAGGGACACGAAGTGGATGACGACGAAGTGGTGGTGGTAGGCGTGAAGCACAATACTCTCACCAGCTATAAATCTTATACAGATGTCTAGCCCAGTAAAGACCAAGTTAGTATTTGTGACTACCAGCTATGTAGTACAAGAGGGGGTTGCTTACCTAGCCCAGTAAAGACCAAGAGGTCGAGATGGGGGGCTAGGAGCGTACATGTAGCAGTATATATAGACTTCAGGGACCTGCGCACAGACCATGTTGAGGGCAGGCTTTGCAAGAAGCCGTGTGAACGAAGAACAAAAGGACTACCTAAAGTAGAACAATAGCTATTGTCTAGACCTTGCCAAGAACTCTACTCGTGAGAGAATCTATCTAAAAGGAGACCAACTATTGTATTCCATTCCCACACCTGTGAGAACATCCTTCCATAAAGAGAACAATAGGGAAAGAACAATAAGGAGCCCATGTGGACGGTATCTATGACGTCAAACCCTAGCTATGGGCTGAGCCATGTGCTTGTAGCCATGTGGTCTTACTTAAGCTAAGTCACATGCCAGTGTGACGTAGTAGCAAGTAATGTGACCGTGTGGAGCGTCTAAGCCACGTGATATGGGCGCTTAATAGACGTGCAAAGGAGTTTATGCAGAGAGAATTGAAACTAGGTTGTAGCCCGGAGTTTTACAGATAAAAACAAGAGGTAAATTGCGAAAATTAAGGGCTAGTCAGGCCATCCATGACAGAGGCCGTGGAATATGTGCTGCTCGAAGTTTTCAACCGAAGGGTTTTAGACGATGGGAGTGATTTTCCCGAAAGGAACAGAGTGGGTGAGGTTGGCGGCGGCGGCAGCATTGGATCCGGCGTTAGATTGAGAGGCCATTGCTTCTAATTTCTTAGTTAGCAAAGGATAAGCAAAATACTATTTCTAGTATAAGAAGAAGAGAAACACCACTTTTCACACATTGAACTCTTGTCAGAGTTGTTTTCACACATTAAATCCTTTTCAGGAAGTTGTCACCGAGTAAAATGAGGCTTGTCAGCCCATACATTTTATTCCATTTCCGCATATACAAAGGCGTTCATGTCAAACAGCCCTTCTAGCAATTCTAGTATGTAACCCCATCTCCGATGTATGTCTACAAAACTAATCCTGCCTAAACTCTTCAAGTCCTTTTTCAACATCCTCCATTCCCTATTCGTCATCTTGTCCGTGTGATTCTACTTGAACCACTGTTCAACCATGAATACACGGCCGATCAGTAGCTGAGCTTTCTCCCTACAAGTGTTGAGCTGGTGGTTTGACGATTGCCCACCACTCGAGAAGGAGGCGTCCAGCTTCTTGAGCACAGGCTCAAGCCTTTGACAGGCTGCTGTGATCATTGGTTCAAACTCCTCTTGACGAAGTATTAGCTTCGTTTTACGGAAGTGGAGAGAAGCGGAGAGCGGAGTGGGAGTGGGGATGTAAGCGCGTTGGTTGCGCTCTTCGATACGCTGGAGAAGAGAAAGCTTTTCAGCTTCCTGCTTCTCTTGCTTCTCGATACGATTGAGAAGACTGAGTTGAGACATGAGTTGGGAGACCTTTCTCATACGATCCTGGACTTCCTCATGCTCGATGGTGGTACGAGCTTGCTCCTCGAGGTCAATCCTCTTGATGAGGGGCTTGTTGTCGGGATACTTGAGCCGGCGAGGCTTGCCAGCATCCTTGAACTTGTCGAGAGTCTCCTTGGAGACTGAGAGGCGTTCTTGAAGTCCGGTGACTTCGTTGCGGACAGGAATGAAGTAGGGGGCCTTGCGGCCAGACCTAGCAGTGATGAAGCGGGAAATAGGCATGGTGACTGTGTGACAATACGTGATGAGCTTGACAGCTCAGTGATGTGCGAAACAAATCTCCATAAAGGAGAGGTCCTGTGTGTGCGTGGAGTAGTGCCGGTGTCGGCCTGGACTCTCTCTCCAGGCCCGGTGGTGTATAGGATCTCCGTCACGGTTCCACCCGTGTGGCAAATGGTTGGCGGATCAGTATTACACTGACCCTAAGTCCGGCCAGAACAAGTTACCCGTCTACGTGCCTAGGCACTCATGGGTTTCTAGTCCTGTTGTCTAGCTCTTATAACGAGCTGTCTGACACCAGACTCCACTATCGCCTGTGGGGAGGCACACTTTCATCATGTTGGCATAATGCCAACCCCTGCTCTGATCAGCTCTAGGAGCGTCGGGCGAGAGGGTGATTCAAGTTGTGCACATCAAGGCAAAGCCTAGACATGACTACCACTTAAAGCCTATGGTCCGGCTACCTCTATGTCTAGAGGGTTTGTAAAGGGGCCCACGCACAGGCACAAGACCTAGAAGAAAAGGGAAAGAAACCTCCAGCACGTCCAAAGACGTGAGGGAGTAGGGGCAGTCTTATCCAAATGTAACAGTAATGCTACACTCACCAGATAAGTTGGTTAACTTGAGGGGGATGTGGTGAGATAGAGAGTAAGAGTGGTGATGAGCGAAGTACTGGTGGGTACTGAGTAGTCCTGGTTCAACAGAGTGGATAAGACTGAGGGGATATGCCCTCAGGAGTGCCTCTATATATACATGAAGGGGAGGACCCCAGGTACTACCCTAAGACCCCTAATACCTACATGAGTAAGCAAAGTAATCTACCTTACTAAGCATGCCCTATGCCCTAGTGGTGCCACTTCAATAATCAACCAATAGCAATTGTCCCCATGACCTGACCCCATGACCCAGCTTCAAGGCTAGACTTGTTCTAGCTTGTTCTAAGACAAGGCTAGACTTTTCCAGAAGGTTCTATGGACTATGTCATCATCTAATGGAATGTTCTATACTATGACATCATAGTTCCAGCAAGTTCCACAATGTTCCAGAGAGTTCTATCATGTGATATACAGATAAGGAAAGGAGCGCATCAGCGCATCAATTGATAGGCACTGAGAATAAGCGCCGGAATAGGCGCCTGATAAGCGCCAGATAAGCGCTGGATAAGCGCCTAAATAGACGCCGGATAAGCGCTGGATAAGCGCTTGACAAGCGCTTAAATATTCCCAATAATATTGTTGCCTGGTAAGGCAAGTCTTGTAGAAACATTGAAAATCTGTGACACATTCACAACGAACTAAACACTTTGAAATTCGTAAGAATTTCATCAGCAATTGTGTACTCAAGAAGTATATAACTATTCATCACATATCTTCTAACGATCAACATGCTGATACACTTACTAAAGCACTACCTCTCGAAAAACTCAAGCACTTCAATGAACTACTTCATATTCGTGCTTGAAGGGGAGTGTTCGACTATATTAATTAGACGCTTAATGTACGAGCGCTGTAGTTACCGTATATAAGACTTGCTCTGATCAATGCAACAATACGCACTTTTGATCCCCAAACTCCCACTGTGTGATCCCTCTCAGTCTTGCTCTCTCAATACTTTTCTTTACTTTCATAGCCTTCTAACAAGTTTTAGCAGGTGTCATGCTCAAGGGTGTTGGCACTGTGTTAGACGTGGAGGAGAGGGAAGGAGATGAGTGGTCAGAGAAAGGAAGGGGGAAAAACGGGTGTCGAGTGAGATTTGGACTCTCAAGTCCAAAAACGGTGGTGCGGTGTGTGAATTTATGATGTGTTTGTCAAATTTGGGGTTGTGGTTGTAGGGATGGTGGTGGTCATGTAATGCTTAGGCAGTGGCTGGTGGTGTGTAGCTGTAGTGGTGATACTTGTTGTTGTTGTTGTCATTGTTGATGAATGTGGTGGTGGTGGCGGTGGTCATGCTTGTTCGTGATCATTGGACGCAGTTGTAGTTTACTTTTGGGCGCCCAGACGGGACTGGGCGCTTTGGACACGTGGCGGAGCTGACAAGTAGATTAACAGAGGTCGGACGATTTCATGAACAGAGAAAGGTTTACATGGTTTCCGTGTAACATTCTGATGGTTCCCAAATATAATATATTACTACTGCTACCACTTGACATTGAGTGACGGGACTTTGTGACACTTTATAATGAATTGTATTGCTTGCGGCTCCCCTTTGCAAGGCAACACAAGCACCTGCCTTATATGGACGACTTTGTAATGTCTGGTGCGCAAGATAAACTCTCGCCACGCAATACAAAGTATAATCTTTTTTTGATTATTTACCTGATGACACACCCACGCTACTACTGGTTTTCACATCAGTATAGTGGACTCCCAGTCCCTGAAGATGATGTACCCACATTTGAAGGTGATGGAACCGGCGGAGTCATGAGGGGTTCGAAAGTGAAGGCAAGGCAATGTTTACTGGCGACGAAACAGCAGCCCAGTCGGGATGGTGCTCAGAAGAGAATGCAAGAAATCTGGTACCGGTACTATTACTTTGACCAACCATTGCTCCTTCATATCTGTGGATTGCCTCTCAGTTGGCTCGTCGCGTTGGCTTGGTGTCAGGTGTTAAGGACTATGGATATCAGTGGTACCGAGGGTTATCTGATCGCAGGCCTACAATCGAACCATTCCCGGATGCAGGTTGCTCTTCCAGCACTGTTGAAGCAGGCCACCAGTGTATACCGCTGGCTGCTTTCGGTGTGGAGAAAGCAAGCAGTACTGGCGAAGGGGACGCGGTTCGTACTAGCGTTGTCCTGCGGGGAGTCGCTCATTGCTTCTGTCCCTTTCCTGCGAGAGCCGACCACCCTTACGCTGACTCAGAGTGTGTCGAGCCCGTATCAAGGTCGTATAGTGCTGAAATGTCGTTGGCGTGCTGTACATGTTGAGGGCGTGCGTGGCATTGCCATCTTGACGCGTGTTTCATGACCACAGATCCAGTGTGAGATTGCTGCTGCCGGGCCTTCGGATCAACACATGGGTTTAGCTACTTCCTAAATAGGCAGTTGCTGTCTTTTCAACCAAAACCCCATTGTGCAGCAACGAGGTCTGCTTTCGCAATCTCCGGTGGCCGGCGCAAATTACCGGCCACGTTGTGACTTGTTTATAATTGGTGAGTGCGGCTCTCTCTCGCTCCTCCTACCTCTCACTCAAACCACAACGTGTCACCACTATGCCTACTCCCAACAGTGGCCCTCCCGTCACGCCCAGTAAACCACGGCACTCTCGCGTTGAGGATCTTAGCAGTATGACGCAAACACCAGCTCGCACCAGCCACTCCAGTACAGTTTCTACCAGCCACACGAAAGAAAGCGTGGACCCTCAGGTGAAGGAGGACATGGCCAAGTTTACCGAGAACGTCTCTGTCTCCAATTGGTTGCACGCCGTGTGTGGCGTCGATGCCGCCAAGATGGATCGATGGGTCGCCTTCATTACGAAGAACTCCTTCTTCGATGACGAAGTCATTGCCAAAGAGCTCGACACCTTCTGCGAGGTAACACTCGAAACAGCTCGATATGTCCCACTTTCCAACATCATCATGCGCGTACTCAAGCTGGTTCAAGAGCTCCACATGGACGACATCGCCTCCCGCCCGCCCATTGACGACATCCAATTCTACAGAAACGATCCGAAGTATATGCGCAGGCTAGCAGAGCAGGACAGCTTGGCGGCGAAACGTAAACCAGACATCCTCGCTTCTCGTATAGGAGAGATGAAGCACACGAAGGGTATCGGCAAGCACGGTGTCGAATGGGCTGCGGCCTTGATGTGCGTGGAGCTGAAGTACAGCGGACCAATCAAGCCGAAGCTCAACGTCGAGCGACACAAGCGACAGCAGCAGAAATGCAGTGCTTCACCCGAGGTCAGCGTCTTGTCCTGTCGCTACTTGTTCGCGTTACTGACGCATGCTTTAGGTTGCTTATACTACCACCCAGTCGGAGGAAGTCGCGGAGGCTGCAGAGGTTGCGGAGGTTGAGAACGTTGAGGAGGTCGAGGAGGTCGAGGAGATGGCAAACGCCGAGGTGGCTGAGACGGCGTCGACTGGTTCCAAGCGTTCTCGTGGCTCGGAAGCATTGGTCTCTGCGAGACCGGCTAAGAAAACCAAAGGTGCTACGCAATCTGGCGGATCTTCTGACAGGCCATCCCGGAGGAGCTCTACCACTACGGACGCCGAGATTCAGCTTGGCGGATATGCTCTCGAAATGCTTGGCTCGACGCGTGGAACACGCATGCACAATATTGGTGTCATTTTCCGAGATGAACTCATCTCGCTTTGGTACTTCGACGCTTCTGGTATCGTCCGTACGTGCCCCGACGCGGGCGTGAATAGGGAGAAGTTGTCCCTCATTACCAACTTTGAACGAGTTGCAGCCATCTTCGTCGCTCTCGCCTACTGTGATGCTGAACAGTTCGGCGCTATTCCCGCTCACGTTATTACCCCACCCACAACCAAGCCCCACCCCTCCGCCTTTCCGATCAGGAGCCTGAAGGAGCATACGATCGATCTCTCCACGGACGAGGACAAGGAGAAGAACGTGCCCTTCATTGTCACTCTTGGCAAACATGTCTACTCTCAGTACGCTCTCGTTGGTCGAAGGACGACGATTTATGAAGGGACTACGTCCGCGGCCGGTGGTGGTCGCGTCATCGTCAAGGTGTCTCAGCAGTACGTCAAGCGGACTTCTGAATTCGATCTGGTGGAGCATGCTCGCAAGCTTGGTATTGAGCATGTGCCTGAATTCCTGAAGTCTAAGGACCTCTGGCATCTGTCGAGCGGTATTCGCAAGCTGTTTGCCACGACTCTGAACCCAGACAACGACCGCGTTCTTCGCTGCCTCGTGATGGATCGATACACTCCTTTATCTGAGAAACTCGTCCAGGCTCCTGACTCTCTCATGGAGATGGCCAAGCAACTCATCACCTGTAAGCATGTTAGTTATCCATTCATGTCACGATCTAATTGGAACTCTGCAGGTATCCGTGATTTACGGTACAATGGATTTATTTTGCATCGCGACATCAGCGAAGGCAACATAATGTACCAGAACCACAATGGAGAGGATCGCTTTATTCTCATCGACTTCGATCTGGCGGTCTTCGTGGACGAGAATGGATTTCCAAAGGGAGCTACGTCGCGCCACCGGACTGGAACTTTACCCTTCATGGCCATTGAATTGATTGAGGACATGCGAGATGCCGAAGAGACGGACGACCAGTGCGAGCGTGTCATCCACTGTGTCAGACATGACTATGAGTCTGTCTTTTGGGTAAGCTTGTGGTGCGCTATCAAGATTGCGGACCCCAATTCTCCCGACGAGTATGCAAAGGTTCGCGACGCCGAACTGACTGCATGGGAATTTGGAACGTACGAGCAGATTGCTGACAAGAAGCTGGCTTTGCTGACTCATGACAAGAGAATCATGACCCGACGTCTCTCTCCGCTCTTTGAGCACCTACGTGGTTGGCTCATGGCTTTCAAGCGACCCTTCGCTAGTAGTCCCACGTCAGAAATGACATCGATACAAAGCCAAGAGGAGTTCAAGGATTCGTTCCAGTCGTTTGAGACTTCTGGTGGTTTGGTCACATACGAGAAGCTGTTGACGACGTTCGAAGGTTTCTAATTTTCAACACCAGATTACTTACATACAATACATTCACGGGTACTCTTCTTTCCCCCATCATTTTCACCCTCATGCTATGCTTTGTTCCGTACTACTAGTATCCTATATATTACAAACTAATAATATAGCTGGTGATCGCAACACCTCCATTTCAATCCTATGTACTCAATGACGGCCTGGTGCCGACGTGATTTATCTGTGCTACTAGTACAAGAATTCAACCTGCTCTTACTGAACACCAATGCTACTATGGCGTGACCACTGCACATTTGCTGCTACCGTCTCGAGTAACGTCAATCTCGACCGTGACTCCGAGTCGCTATACATCGAGTGTACCTTGTACTCTGGATTTGAGCGCATCAGAAAACTCCGAGCCCCTTGGTGCTCCACTAGCAGCGTGCATTCTAGTCTTTGTCGCCATGGCTAAAGACCTGAGGCACAAAGGCTCAGGCTGAACGCCCGTATAGACTCGCAGGGGTCTGCCTCAGGAAGATCAACACGCCTCACTCTCAGCTGCGACAGCTAGAGAAGGCCATAGTCTGCGAAGAGTCCACATGCACAGTCGACGAGCTGCAATGGAATGAGTTGGGCATCGGGAATTGTTGAAGCCTGAGGCGTTACACTGAGGTAGCCTTAGCCTGGTAGGACTCGGAGTAAGTCAGTGGGGTGCTACCGGCCTAAACTTGCGCAGGCTCCCAATTCTCTTGTTACGATGGCTAAACAAATCCTCACGTGTAAGCATGTTACTTGTGACTGTGACGCCCCCCGTTCAATCTTGAATCCTTACAGATACGTGCTTGATGTACTTCATGATATTCCAACTTTTAACTTGAACAAATGTAATACCAGTACGTGATACCAACTTTCTGCTCCTCTTCCTGAACACAACTACTAAACACTGAATCAGTTCGTCGAACCCCACGTACACATACACTGCTACCGTGTTGGATAACATCAATATAGAGTCCCAGTCGCCATACCTTAAGCGTACGTTTGTAGCTTGTAACTTGAATTGAGCGCAAGGACCGCGTGGAGCTCCTGTTGATTAAACAGACAGTGCTCAGTACAGCGAAATATGCCATGAGCGATGCTCTCGCAACATCTTTTGCACAAAACTATGAAGAGAAAATTCCCCGCCATGCAACCTGAGAAAAACCTTGCATCACTTATGAAAAGCAGGACAAAAATACACCTACATAAAGATGACGTATACATATAAAGTCCTGAAAATGATGAAACCGGCGGAGTCGTGAGGGATTCGAAAGTGCAAGAAAGGTTACAATATGGCCTATGCTAATCGGCGTCCGCGGTATACAGGAGCCGGGGCGGGGTGGAGCTTAGAGCAGAATACAAGAGATTTAACACATCCTCCTCCTCCACCTTGACAGATCGCGGTGTTGATGGCTCGTCGCGTCGGCTGTCGATGTCGAATGTCGAAGACAAGTGATACCGAGCTTCATCTGATCTCGTATGACCATTCCCGGATGCAGGCTGCACGTCCGGCCCTATTGAAGCAGGCAACGAGTGCACACTATCCGGTGCTTTCGGGGAGGTGAGAGCAAGCGGCACTGGTGGAGGAGACGCAGTTCGTAGCGCTGTAGGACGGCGCTTCGCTCGTTGCTTTCGTCCCTTTCGTCCTTCTACCGACTTCGTAAGACAATGAGGTACAGCGGTTGCTTCCCCGTCATGCTTTCGGCCTCGTTGAGTTCGCTGATCCTTGGCATAAGGCTTGTTGGTAGTGCGACGCTCGCGTTTGGAATCCGTGGCAAGTTGCGCAACGTCGACTCCGGCCCATATCATCTCTTCAGTGGCACGACCCCGGCGCCTTCTGACTACAGGAGGTGCAGCGACACGACTAACATCTGGGCCAGGGCTGGGAGATGGCGCACGTGATCGAACAGGAGCACTGGGACCTAGATATGGCATATCCGCGTATTTGTCAGCTATGTAGAACAGTATTTCAACATAAGCAACGCACCTGCTGGACAGCTCAACGACGCTACATCGCTCTCCCCGGACAACGAGGCGACGATGGCTGCCCGCCATGCTATGACCTGCGTCGCTGAGACAGGTTTGACCTTCGGCTTCGTTGGAGAACGATTGCGTTGAGAAAAGCTCTTGGTACGCCTGTCGCGAGGGACCTTGCCCATCAGCTCCTTCGAGGAAGGAGGTGGCGATCCTTCGAGCAAAGCTAATATCCCCCTCTCTAAAGCCTCCTCTAGGTGTATCTCGAGATCCTCATCCGAATCTGTGTACATACTGTGAATGAATGTTGCTCCCATCTCACTCAGCGCATGAGAGGCTTCCACTGGATCGGATGCTGGTGGCGGTGGTGGTGCTGGACACTGAGCAGCTCGATGAGTGTAAGTAGGAGAGAATGAAGACGGGGTACGCGATGCTTGCTGGGGAGTCCATACGCTAGGCGATGATTCCGTGCTGCTGAGCTGAATCGTATGTGCATATGAAGGAGTCGGAGGGAGAGTCCAGGGATGTACTGCAGCGGGAAAGGGAGGGGCCACAGTATACGTGGTAGGAAGACATTCACCTGTGAAGGAAGATGAAACGGCGACATTGCCAGTATCCTGCTGGCAAACATCATGCATAATCTTGTGACAGCTTTGAGCATATGTTATGACACAGAGACAAAATGACGAACCAGATCTTCCCAGACAGCGTGATCTTCTATGGACAGTTGTTCCAAACGTCTAGTGAGGATTGTGATAAGTCCTTTTGTTTCCTCGGCGTGTGTGCTACGAATAGCGGATACAGCAGGATCCTCGCGTGTCTGGGAGATCGGTCGTTTCTGATACCGAGGAAGTGGAAATCGTTGAGGAGAGCACGGAGGTGCTTGATGTACACTGGATATCGGGCCGTCGTACGACGAGAGGGGTGGCAACGAGTGTTTGTACTTGCAGCTCTGTCTCAGGGTAGCACGCGTCAAATGGGCGGAATATGGGGAATGTAACGAAGTCCTGGGATGAACTCGTTTAGAAGGACTAGTGTGGCCCGCGGCAAGTCCTTGGTATGCACGTCGTCCAGGCGTTGTAGGCGTGCAAGTTGACATGAGTGGCGTGTGTGGTGAGTGTATGTGTTCGTGGTCGTGTTCGTCGTGGTCGAGGGATGAGCTACAGCAAGGGGGCAAGATAGGTCGTCTGCAGCGTTGAACGGCCAAAGGACAGCGCCAATGTGACTAAATGTGACTGTTGAAGAAAGAGAGGGCGAGTGGCATAGTCATGATTATGAGCGCTCAACTGAGGGTTCAGCATCGTGCATAGGCCATGTCACAACTCGTGCCGGTCTTTGTTCATATTCCTTCACATATCACGCCTGGTCGATCCCGCATGAAAACGAATGAACAAAGCACGATATGCCTTTTGGCGCCTATGACCTCTGAGAAATAGAGCAGTGAGCGAGCCTGTCTGCCTTATTACACCCGTGACTGACAAATCGCCCGGCAACTTGCTTATAGCATTTCATGTCCCTGGGACGGATTTCCAACTGGTTTGGGGGTACCTTCGTCGGAGCGCTTCGATACGTAGCATCCTAAACTCTCACTCCAAACGAACTCGTGCGAAAGTATCTGTGTGAGTATTTCGAAAGCTCGAAGATCCGCAAAAGGAACGCCTGTTCGCGGGTCGCGATACCGCGCAATTTGTCCCGTTATTGGACACACATCCTTCGGACGAGCTGCAAAATCGCGTCAACACGAGCATAAGACTTTATCAGGAAAGCACTGACACAGAGGGCGCCCTTTCCCAGTGTAGACTTTCAACGCGTCCCAACGAACGTGATCACCAAACATCGCCGTCATGGTATCGTTCCATTGCGGTTTGGCCGCGCCCTCCGTCTGAGACGACTCGTGCACTACGTAATTCTTGCTTGTGAACTCAATTCTCTCAAGTGGTGGTAGCGGCGGTGCAGTCGCTTGTGCTGTATACGGAAGATTGACAAATGTCATCGGCGATGTCGATGGCTGAGTCGTGGAGGAGCTATATGGTGCTGGTGGTCCCTGACCATAAGACACATATCCCGGAGGAGCAGGTGAATATGGATATGCATATGACGGTATGGGCGCTGGAGCAGGTGGTTGTACCAGCACAGTGACTTCTTCAGTTTTACTGACCCAGCGTATCAAGCGACCCTCGACGGCAGTGCGAACCACCCTTGCTCGCTTACGCTTCTCCTCCTCTATTTGCAGGTAATCGCGATGTTCTTTGATGTTCCCGTCTTCCATATCTAGGGCACGTGCAATGAGCTCGTCCTGTGTAGGAGCTTGGGTTTTGACCTTCGCTTTCCTAGGCATTGACGACTGAAACAATCTTAGCGTCGTCGCTTTGTCAAGCACTGAGGTTTCGACCTTACTCTCTTTTCCTTTTCATCCTTCGCGCGTATTTCCGTCATGGAGCTGTTCAGCATGGTATGCCTCCTCAAGCTCTTCCGTTTACCACTCTCGAGAACCGCGCCTGTCTCTGCGTCGACGACAGCACCAAGGGAAACGCGTCTGTTCATCTTGGATGCCGGCGTCTTTACCATTGGCGTAGCATTTGCTTCTGGATTGAAGGTAGCTTTCTGGCGAGCATGTGCGGCAGCAGTTATTCTGTCTAGATGCGAACGGGCTGTCTGACACGATCCATTAGCACATAGGACTCTGGAACAGTGAGTCAAAGCTATTCACCTTTTTCTTCTGTCTTTCCTCTTCCGTAGCCATCTTCTCGGCAGCTGCATCGACGTCTTCTTGGGCACCTTCCTCGTCGGTGCTCTCAAAATCCGACCCGAATGCATCCTGCTCATCTGAACATGATTTCAGCTTCATTGAACCCCATTTGCAATTTGACACAGCGTACGCACCAAGTTCCACAATGAAGTCCTTGTCTTCGTCGATGTCTTTACCTAGCTCTTCCGCCTTGAACTCGGCCAGAGCAGCCTCCATCCTACACTGAGTTCAATTCCGCCGTCGATATTACGCATAGCCACATTGGCATCATACCTGTTTCCCGCCGTACTTCGCCTAGGACGGCGCGTAACAAGCGAGTTATCCACACCATCCATCTCGATTTGCGTACAAGTATGCGCGTTGCTGATAATGGGTGTTTGGAGGTTCCGGAAAAGAGGCTAGGGTATAGCCTGCGGAGAGGGGTCATACACACGAATTGCCGCCCCGGCGCTTCGCTTCTTACAGCCAACCACCGTCTACACATTCTTCGCCGCTGTAAACTGACCATGGCCGTCAAAGCAGCTAGTATTGTCATCGAGTCTGTTGGGCCTCCTTCAAGACTTTCAAAGGTACTAGCATCTCTTCGGTCGGGCTACAAGCCACAGCTGGCCGACGTCAAAAGCCTCAAGCTGAAGTACGCTTTCAGGAACGACCATTGGGGCGCAAGGTAAGTAATTACTGAGCCTGAACTGAACGTATTTAATCATGGTCACTGCTCAGACATTTCGTCAAGAACGACCTTCCGCGAATACAATATGTTAACCCCAAGCTTGCCGTTGAGGTAGCCAAAATACCAAAGTCGAAGGACGAGTCATGGAAGCCAGAAATGACAGTTGAACTTCGTGCGCCTTGGTTGATCCCTTCTCGACACGTATCATTGACATTACACTTCGGTTTCTGCAGGTGATGGCACGCAAAAGATAATCGACATGGACCAGAAGTGGTCTTCCTCTATTTACGAAGAACTCATGGAAATTGGAGGAGGACCCGCATGGCAGCAATGGAAGGAAGAGAGGAAGGCTGAAGGTCTCCCCGCCGTGGAAATTCCTGTCCCTGCTGCCAGACCTCAAGCAAGCAGTTCCATGCCGTTCCAAATCAACCCACTCAAGACTGGTGCAGCTGTCATGCTGCCGTAATCTCCTACCCTCGCTCGAACGACCGAATTACATGACATATCGTATACACACTCAAGACTACAGTCGCAGATAGACATGCTGTATGTTATAGATCTACACAGGATACATGAGCTAATTCACAAACCAGCTTGAGACCCAAATTATGACTCCCACTCCGAAAAGCAGGACGGCGATGTCGTCTAGGAAGATGCTACCAATCTGCCAGTACTTCATCCCGTTGAGGATGATGGAAGGTATTGGCGATGGGAGGTGTGGTAGTGCGAGTGAGACTAGCATGTGTGGCCGTACAGGATCCTAGAACAAATGTCAGACGAGCACATACCAAAGCCCAGTGGGTGGCTTACAAGACCTTTGAATATTCTCCACGTATGTAGTATTAGAGTGAGGGTAGTGAACGCCCAAAAGAATGGCTTGCAACACAATCAGCATCCTGATCTCCCATATTCTTGATAATACACTTACCACAAACTGCACGCCCCAGTTATCACTCGCACTCTGCCACCCAAGCTCTGCCCATCTTCTCCACCTTCTCTCTGTCGCGTCTGCAGCGCGTGGTTGCGCCTCATACGCCTGAGGCTCCTTCCAGATCACGAAATATATCAATAAGGCCCAGCCAGCCACCAGATGCACGACAGGCATCAGCTTCTGCGACAGGGTCCGCTGCGCTGGCGCAGGCGGTGCTGGAGGCGCAAACATGTTTTGCGACATCATACCCATCGGTCCAGCAGCACCTTCTTTATCTCCTGACTGACCCATCATGGCCATGAGAGCAGCCAAAGGATCCCCCTCCGGCGGTGCTCCATTACTACTACTATGAGGATTATCCTCGATTGCGGCAGTAGGTTGAGGTGGCTGATTCGCCGACCGCGATTGAGCTCCAGCCATGAGCGCATTGAGCAGCCTTGCTTGTTGTTCTTCTGACCAGACAGATGGGTCGGGAGCCGACGATGCTGGTAATCCAAAATCTGCGAAAGGCAATGGGCTTGCGTTCCGCGCCGACCGGGAACCTATGGGAGGATGTGTGGGGAGGACGGGTTCTTCACCGACGAACTGTGCGAACTTGTTCGCTCTGGGGAGAGGTGCAAGCGGCGGGTCTACCAGAGCAAGCTCAAGATTTGAGTGATCCGGTGACGTGTAGACAAGAATAGAGGATTTGTGGTACACATACCATCATGCATGTACGCTGGCGCGTCTTCGCCTCGTGCTGAAGACGTGAGTTTCGCGAGGCGGTCGCCGCGTCGTGAGAGAATAGCTTTACGACGTGCTTCTGCCCTCTCTGTGGCAGTGGCCATTTTATGTGCGTGAGGTGGTGGTGGAAGAGGGAGACATGCACACTCTTCCCCAGGCGTGACGTGCCACCATTGAGACGCCCATACATCAGGGTCGCAAGCGTCTAGTTGATGCGTGGCTGAGTGCGGACGGACAGCCTGCTTTCAGACCTTCACCACGATGTCGGCGAAACAAGATAAAGCAACTACAGAGAGACACTCCAAGGCTCTTCGTGAGATGTTGAAGAGGGCGGAGAACAAAGTCTGCGCGGATTGCAAACGGAACGGTGCGTTTTTTGTCGGGTTGGCAACTTTGCCACTGTGCGCTAACGGAGCGTAATGTTGTTGTGTAGACCCTCGGTGGGCCTCATGGAACCTGTGAGATTTCACATCGGATATATATGAGCTTGAGCTGATGATTATATAGAGGTGTTTTCTTGTGCATACGATGCTCAGGTATACATCGCTCGATGGGCACACACATCAGCAAAGTGAAGTCGGTTGATTTAGATGTATGGACTGTGGAACAAATGAACGTAGGTCATCATGTGAAACCTTCTTCATAGACTGTTGAGCCTCATGAGCATTCAGTCGATACAGAAATGGGGGAATCAGCGGGCCAACCTGTACTGGGAAGCTCACTTGAAGGCAGGGCACATCCCTCCAGACCAGTACGTGATCAGTCTTTTCATCTAACCTCAGTCTTATAAAAACATCCACCAGTAAAATGGATTCATTCATTCGCTCAAAGTATGAGTCTCGCCGATGGGCAATGGAGGGTCCTCCTCCCTCAGATCCATCTGTTCTTGATGGAGGTGTTGCACCGCCAATCGAAGCATCAACACACGCATCCGCCTCGGCACCAATCGCACCCCCGCCCTCGTCCCGCCCAACGCATGCTCAAACCCCTTCCACAGCCTCTGCTCGCTCCCAAACCATCAACCGTCAACCACAGCCACATCAGCTTCTCTCCGCCGGGCTCGCTGGTCGGTCAACTCAAGCTGCAGTCGCTCAACCTCCACCGCAGGCCCAGGCACCTCCAGCAGCAGCAGCGGCACCAACAGTCACGAACGACCTTTTCACCCTCGACTTCCACAACCCTACTCCTCCAGTAACACAAGCGCAACCCAAGAAAGATGTGAAGCAGGACATTCTGTCCCTCTTCTCCACACCTTCTCAGCAACAGCCACAACCTTCTGCGCCGTCCGCATATGGAACTCAATACGGCGGAGCACCTGCACAACAGAACGTCTGGGGCTCGTACGCTCAGCCTGCTCAGCCGACAGCGTTAAGTACGAGCATGATGGGGAGCTCAGGTACAGGGATGTGGGGCGCCACTTCGGGGTGGAACGCGCCTTCCCCTGCTGCTAATCAATCGAGCTTGTGGGGCGCACCTGTTGCGAATCCTCCGGCGCAACAGCAGAATCTTTTCAACACGAACGATATCTGGGCCTCGTCTGGGACGGCCGCAACTGCGGGAGGTGACTTGTTTGGATCATCTGCGTTGCCACAAAAGAAGGACGACGCTTTTGGGGATCTGTGGGGTGGATTCAAGTAGTGTTGTTCTGCGTGGTGATGCAACCCCGGAATCTCACTGGCTGAGATGGCAACCTGGTGTAGGTTTGTTGTAGTGAACTCGTCCGAAGTTTGGATCGTTATGTGACATCTGGAGATGTCTGGAACTGGGCTTTGAGCCCATACAAATTTAATGTGTGTGTGTGTGTACATGCTGAACGATAACTACCATTAGATGGTATCACATATAAGAAACAGTCTATGTATCGGCGCACGTGAATGAACTGTCTAGTGTGTTGTCTAGCTAATCGCTGAGAGACGGCAGCACACAATCGGTGATGAAGTATTCGTGAAATCGGTTGTCCTTTGTCAACTCGGGGTGGAAAGTCGTAAGCAAATGACGACCCTGACGGAGAGCAACGATGGTCCTTGGATCTGTCGGGTCTGTGTCGTCCTCATCAAGGGACCCAACGGACGAGGGAAGTAGGGAGGCTGAGATGCGAGAAATCACTTGTATGGGTGGTTCGGTGAGCGAGTGTCTGAGATCAAGAACAACCTAGAAGGAGCGGGGTCGGCTAGTCTATACGGGAGACAAGAACAAGAACGTACAGGTGCACGTATAAAAACTCCGTGGAAAGGACGGTTTGATTCGCGCAGGCCTTCTACTTCCAAGTCAGCCTCGAATGATTCAACCTGAGCATACAACATCAGACTAAATGTAGCAATGCGATACATGCTACGCACTTGAGAGCCCCATCCATTTCTTGCGATTTTGACAGAAATCCCGGCCAGTACCTCTTGCCCCCCTTTCTTCGCGCCTTCCACCGCTTGAGAAAGTAGAATCGCACCAGCACACGTGCCCCAAATTGGCTTTTTCTTGAGAAACTGCCGCATCGGTTCTAACAGCCCAGCTAGTCTAGCCAACAGTGCGATCGTGGTCGACTCTGAGGAGAGTCACACGATGAGCGTATTGGAAGTTCACGGGCAAACTCACCTCCTCCAGGAATGACGAGAGCGTCGCATTTTTCTAGATCCTCTGGAACTCTGACCAAAACGATGACAACCTTACGCTTTACGTTGAGCTTCTGGAACATGACTTGGTGTTCTGCAAAGGCGCCTTGCAGAGCTACCAATATACGCGTCGTAGTGTATGAGTTGCAGGTCATGATTTGAAGGGAGCAGTGGGTGCGTACCTAGGATTCCAACTGTCACATCCTGACGAGCACCCGACTGCTGCATTTCACTCGCGATGGTGGTGGCGAGGGAGAAAACTGCAGCCTCCTACCCGATTTGGCGAAGGCGGGTGGCGGATTGCGAATGCATCCGATTGGCTAGGTGAGTGCACATCTCCTGTTGTCACTTGAACGCGGCGAGGAGGTCGGGAGGGAAGGTGGACAGTCCAGTTCTGCAGTCGTAGTCGTCGCTGGTGGGAGAGAGGTTTATAGTTATGTGGCGATTGAGGTAGGGTCATTCCAAAATAGGTGACATCCTGGCGTTGTGGCGCTGTAAGAACCTCACTCTATGTAGGCGCCTCTTTCGATTGTCCTTAAAGTTGACCGTCATGTCAGCCACCGATACCATGCATTCCAGTCGTCCCTTCACTAGCGCAGAGTCCCTTTCCAGGCCGCCTACTGCGAGGCCTTGGACAGGTAGATCGACAGGTCGACCCAATACTGCACAGTCGAGGCCCCAAACAGCGACGTCTTCCAAGCGTGACACCAACTATGTTCTTGCTGTTCTAGAGGGACGCGGTATAGGCAGAGAAGTTGGAATCGCGGCTCTTGACAAGGACACAGGCCGCGTGAATCTTATACAGGCGCGTACAAGTCCAGCTCCCTCTGCATACTATGCGCAGATGACGAGCGTACAACCATCTTTACAGCTCGCTGACGTCCCGACATATTTCAAGACGCTCCATCAGATGCACCTTCACTCCCCCTCCCTGGTCTTGGTACCGGACACATTTCTTTCACTGTCAGACGCGTCTCTATCATCCGGAAGCAAGCGTCCCAATACAACATCCCTCTTAGTACAGCATATTTTGGAGGAGTTCGACTCTGTCTCCGTTGAGCCAGTTTTGAGGAAATACTGGAGTGATACTGCTGGTGATGGGGCACCCTCGGCTGGGCGAGTACCACCAACACTGACTTTCTCCACTTTCAGGACTCGAGTTCGTGAATCACTTATGCGTAGAAGACGATGAACGCGCAGCCACGCTCGTCGCTCTCTCCAACAAGCGAGCAGACCTGCGCATATATGCCCGTCGTCTCCTTCTAACTGCCTCTTTGACAGATATTATGCGCTCTCTGCTGCGTGTGCGCTCTTCAAGCATGCAGAATCCAAGCTCAACGTTCGCTTCTCCGCTTCATCGCTGCGCATTCGTTACGTCCAAGTCGAGGGTACGATGATGGTGGATCCCGAGACGGCGCGCAACTTGGAGCTCGTCAGTAACATGGCCAGTAAAAGGTCGTCGCATTCGCTGTTCGGGTGAATACTAAGAACGGCGGAGTGCATGGAAATATAACTCACAAGTTTTGCAGCATACTTAATCACACGTTCACTGCCATGGCTGCCCGTCTACTGAGAACTACGCTGCTCGCTCCGGTGACTGGAAAGAATCTTTCAACTCTTGATTTACTCGCGTAACGCAGCTAATGGATTGCGTATTTCCAGTGCAAAGTGCTATCGACGCCCGGCTAGATGTGGTAGAAGGTATCCAATCGCCTTAGATCTCATACAAATGGGCTGAAAATATTGACACCGATCTCAAGAACTCGTGGAAACTGAAGGACGGTTCCATGAAGTTAAAGATGCTCTCAAGACATTGAACAATATGGATTTCGACAAGCTCATATCCTCAGTCTGCTCCTTCACTCGATTTCCGCTTGACTCCCTGTTTACTCTGACACCCGCAGCTCGCATCGTCAGAAGCTAGAGAGACGAGCACGGCAAAGACTGCCGCCGCTCGCGTCTCTCAAATGCTAAATCTTCGAGATATTGTCAAGAGCATGCCGCGTTTGGCCAAGGCGCTCGCAGGAAGTCGCTCGCAGCTCCTGAATGTCATTCGAGAGGTGCGGTCTTGATACTTGTGCATGCAGAAGAAGACACGACATTAGTGGCTAGGAGATTACAGATGAGCGACTTGAGAGGATCGAGCGACTGGTGTCGGATGGCCTCAACGACAACGCTGTGGCTCAGAAAGTGTGAGATTTGTTCTCGTGCTTGCGTTGTACTGATATCTATGTTCCAGGGTGGAATTGGCGCCGTCAGTTCCAGAGTGTATGCGGTGAAAGTACGCCGCTTTGATTCTCCCAGTTTCGATTACATCTTATTCCCATCTTTCCAGGCAAACTACAACCGCTTGCTCGATGTTGCCCGCGAAACTTACAAGGAGAACATTGCGGACATATTTGCGTTGAACAAGGCACTCTCCCAAGAGCACGATCTGAGCCTGACATTAGTACTTCAAGACGCTGGTTTCGTGTTCACGCTCAAAAAGAGCGAGTTGAAAGGAGATTTGCCCAAGGGGTTTGTGAACGTTGTGGCCAAGAAGGGAAAGTGGGTGTTTTCCAGCATAGAACTGGTGAGAAGCAACAATTTGTGCCGGTGTTGTCACCAGCGTTCAGTTATAGCAATGTTGCAGAAAAAGCGAAACGCAAGGATGAAAGACGCGTTGGACGAGTCGCTCATCCTGAGCGACAAAATCATCTCCGACCTCGTAGCTGAGATTGTGGTCGACTTTGGAGCGTTGTACAACGCGTCGGAGGCAGTTGCTTTGCTTGATATGTTGTGGTCTTTTGCGCACACATCCATCGGTACGCCCATCCCATGTTTTCGCAGGTTGAAGGCCTACTCATGCCGCGATACTTAGTTCGGAACTACGGTATGCGTGGACTCTCTCATACCATGTTTCTTAGTGAATTCCCTTGACTTCCTTTGTTAGTTCGTCCGGAATTCACAGGCACTCTTGCGATAAAATCAGGACGACATCCGACTCTGGAAGGCGTGCAAGCAGCGGGCACTCTTGTTCCGAACGATGTATTCTGCTCCGAGGCATCCTCCTTTCAGATTGTACAGGGTCCTAAGTGAGTATTCTTTTGCCATCACGTTGCATTGAGTCTGATCGAGCTGGAATTAGTATGTCTGGTTCGTACCAATTTTAAATCCGAAACTTGAAACTGTTGGTGAATTCAGCTCAAACCACTAATATACGTGGATGCGGGTACGTTTCCAGGAAAGAGCACGTACCTCCGCCAAATCGGTTTACTATCCGTTATGGCCATGAGTGGAAGCTTTGTGCCAGCGGAATACGCTAGTTTCCGGTCAGTTGGCCAATTTCCCTTACCCTCGATCAAGTTGCTGTTCTATTATACTACTTCCGAATGCTGCCCACTTGAAACTAACGTAAAACCGCAGGATTCACGACGCGCTTCTTACACGACTCTCGAACGATGACGACGTGGAGAAAAGCTTGAGCACGTTTGCAAATGAGATGGCATCTTCTGCGATGATTCTGGGTATACGCTCTGCCGAGCTGTCCCATGACAAGCATTCTCTATGCTGATAAGGATTACGGTCTTTGGTAGGCATCGCGACGCAGCATTCGCTCGTGCTGGTCGATGAAGTTGGGAGAGGAACATCTCCAATCGAAGGCATAGGAATATCGCATGCCATTGCAGAGCATCTCATCAAACTCAAGGTTCGTCTTGTCAACGAAATGGTCTTCCTCTGTGCTTATCAGCTGTTCTCTTTCGCCAGTCTTACGTATTCTTTGCAACGTCAGTTTATCCTGGTACCTGACTCTGCGATGCATCGACTAATTCTTGAGCAACATAGTCATTTCAACGAGCTTGTGACGACTTTGTCAAGACAGCCGTCTGTTGTCAAGTGCGTCCTTGGTCCAGACTGACGGCTCTTGACAGGTTCATCAGCTGACCTACGCTGGAATGTGTCTACGAAGCTTGCATCTGTCTGTCCAACGAAACCGTCAGACGAGCACCAACTTCGGTATGACGTTCCAGTATAAGTAGGCTTTCATGCTGTGATTTGCCAGAAGCGTGTCTGATATCTTGTAATCCAGGATTGTTGACGGTGCACCCGAGCACCTGGAGCACTACGGTTACTGCCATCCCCCGCTATTCTTGGACCCTTGCAAAACATGCTCAATTGTTCTCCTGTCAACTTTCGTTAGGTTTGGACCTTGCCCGTTTGGCAGACCTCCCAGAAGATGTGCTCGTCGAAGCACGCCGGGTTTCTGAAAAGCTTACGGAGTTGGAAGAACGCAAGAAAGAAGAGAGCAGGTTCAACAAAGTTGCGATGAGGAGGAAAGCGATGTTGAGGGTAGATCCTCTCCCTCTTTCCATGTTTGACGGTGAATGAGCCTCACTGACAACTGATGTGGGGACCTTGTCTATGTGCGTGGACAGCTTCGGCATCAACTCACCCAGGTCTTGGATCACTCAAACTTGCCGGACGAAGAGCTCCTCGATTATTTGGGGCGACTGCAAAAGGACTTCGCGCGGGTTTTGCAGCAGACGCTTTAAACAATATCGGAAGCAAGTTATCGACGCTTACGGCGTGAAGACTGGTATTCGCCTGTGATGCAGAATAGACGATGTTGCTGAACATCGCTTGAATCATGCTGTTGTAAACTCGATACTCATGTGAACACTGTATGGAGTCTTTGTGCAATGTGCATAGGACGGAAATAATCAATCGTGTGACGAATACAGGTATCATGAATGGACGCGCTACGGATACAAATGTGGGTGGGTGCTGGTATACATCGACGTGCAACGTGTGACGCGCAAAGCGACTATGAGCTGATGACTGCCGTGTGCGAAATTGGAACGAAGAGGGTACATAGAGAGAGAAGGATTAATTTCGGGCTTGCCGACGTATCGAGCATCGAGCTCTCAAGGTCTGAGCGGAAGGATGTCGACATCAAACAAAAACGCCATTTCGCCTGAGCAGCACATGTACCTCCGGGGTGTCTGGCTTCATGTTACCCCACATGGGCTGAAAAATCTCGATCTTTTTGTTTTGGCCCTTGCCGTACTGGACGTAATACTGGCGGATGATACCCTACGCAATGTTTTAGCGTAAGTCTCGTATTCTGAGAGAAAGCGAAGCCTTACGGTTTTGTCGAATAACATCATGCCTTCGTAGCACACGGTGCCACGGCGCCACTTGCCATCTTCCGGTCGTATCCAGACTGTGATCCCGTCCTGTGTGCGACGTAGGTGTAAGAGCAGGAAGACTAGGAAAAGAGTGAGCAGCATTTTCCATACCTTCACGAGAAAATGGAATCCTTCGTCGAGCTCAAGAGGGTGGACATCTGCCAATGTCTCTCTTAGAGTCGGCCTGACAGTGTCTTTGTCGTTGCGCAGTCTCATGTTGATACACAGAATGGTGGACGGAAGACGAAAAGGGAGGTTGAAAAACTTTTGGGTGAGTCCATCACTGCGCTACACCGAAGGGCATATATATACCCTGGGAGGTCTGAGCGACTGCGTTGAGTTCACGAAGGTTCTTGGTTCCTTTGAAGACAAGCTTCTAGGTGAGCCAAACTCCGACACTAATGACATGATCCGCATTGGAACTCACAAGCGATAGAAAGACAACAAGAGGGAGTCACTTTGTGCCTTCCGGACATGGAATAAAGACAAAGACAGGGTAGGGCTGTAGGACCGAGCTTATTGTCTGTAGCGCGCAGCTGGCGCCTTGAGAGATGGGTAGCCTTGTTCGTTGTTCAACGATCTGCCATGACAACAAATAAGGAGTTTTTGTGTTCGTCTTTCACTGTCGAGGCGCATGGGAACCTGTGAGTTTGTTGCCATTGCTCATCAGACTTGTTACTGTGTTCTGGCGGTGATATTGACCCGACGACTGCGACACATACACACTTGTGCAGGAGATGAGCAAGAGTGAGACGGACGGGTCGCTACCAAACATACAGAACTAGATGAGGATGAGAGCGACAGAGAAAGGAACAATATTGGAATCTGAATTGTGTTGAACCTCGATATCACTTGACCATGACGAATCTGCAGATTGGCTCTTGATTACATAAGCTTGAGGTACAAGTTCAAGTCTTTTTTTTTTTTCCAATAAATATTGAAAGGCGCCAGCAAAAGCCAGGGGCGCACGACAGCCGAACATACACCACTAGAGCTAACTACAAACCATCACACCGCATAAGCAGCGTGGATTGGATAAGGACACCTCCTCCCCTCAGTGGTGTGCGAATAGAGCGTGACCAGAGTCTCCCACTTGGGTAACGATGCCAGGTGCTTGCCATAACCCTTTGTGAGGGGGTCGGTTAGATGCGTGTAATCCCATCAGGAGAGCAGTAGCTCATCCTGTGAGCTTCAAAGTAGTCGGGGGGGATAGAAAATGAACTCTCCCTCAGAGAGAGGCTTGAAACGAGTGCCCTGTCTTCTTCAACCAAAACTCCTCAGCATCCCAACTTCCACCGTTGACGCCCTACCCTTCGCCAGCCATGACCGCCATTGGGCTTCCTCCCTGCAAAATAATGCTGCACATCTGCTCACAGGCCTGCCGTGTGGGTGTACGTCGTTGATCGGCCTGTGGCCTTCCCAACACCGGACCTGGTCTCCAGAGTGCATCCCGCACTTCCACGTCGGACAGCTCTGCGCGAAGCAGATAATGACGAGTTGAGAGAACGTAGTCACTTAGGCAAGGGTGGATGCGCTGTCGTAAACCCACTGCAGACTGTAGGGACCTAGTACACACGGAGACGAGTTAATCCAGGTGCGAAGATGAGAGCACAATGGAGGAGTAGAGAACCAGGGTGAAAGGGTTATATACTACAAGGAAGCTGGCAACGAGGCAGTGTCCGCGTGATGAAACAAAAGATGCGATCATACTACAAAGGAGTCATGAGACAGGAGACAAAAGAGTGTCTGATAGGGGCAAAGTCCATGAGTAGCGCCGCAAAAGTCCATTACTCCCCCTTGGCGAGACGACACTGGACGAGTCCAAGAGCCTTGCAATGTCGAGCGTGAACATCATGAGGAAGTGGCTTCGTAAAGATGTCAGCAGGATTATCGGTTCCAGGGATTCGAATCAGTTCGACGAGGCCTTCGTTGAAGCATTCGTGTACTGCGTGCGCCTTGACTCGGGTATGTTTTGAGCGGTGTTTGACATTTGGAGATTTTGAAGAATCGACAGCACTCTTGTTGTCGCAATAAAGCGTGATAGGAAGGTTGAGAGGGATGTCGATTTGGTCTGCCAAGTCATTCAGCCATTTGAGTTGTTCGCAGGCTTCGTGTGCTGCGTAGTACTCAGAGTCGAAGGTGGATTTGGCAACGGACTGCTGCTTGCGAGATGACCAGCATACAGCTCCATTGCCGAGGAAGAAGGCCCAGCCTGAGGTTGAGAGAGAGTTGTCGGTGTCGCTGGCAAAATCAGCGTCGGTGTATCCAACAAGTTGATCTTCTCGAGTGTCACTGTGGCCTAGACAGAGTCGGAGGGAGGATGTGCCACGGAGGTAGCGAAGGACGTGTTTTGCAGCCTTGAGATGAGACTGCGTGGGGTTTGACTGATATTGACAAAGTCGAGCGACTGCAAAGGCAATATCAGGGCGAGTACCGAGCATGGCATACATAAGGGAGCCAAGAAGACTGCGGTATTCATGAATGAGTTTTGGATCGCATTGTGAAGGATCCTCTTCGTTCTTCTCCAACTTGATACCTGTTGGGAGAGGTGTTGACGCAGGATTTGTGTCCTCATGTCCGAAGCGCTTGAGAACATTGTTGATGTATACCTCCTGGTCCAGGTATATGCGGCGGCTCCCCCTATCCCTAGTGACGCGGATAGCGAGATAGTGCTTGAGTTCCCCCAAGTCCTTGGATTCGAAGTGCGAGCGGAGCGCGGTCTTCGTTTCCTTCAGCAGAGCGATGCTGTTGCCCATCATGGTAAGATCGTCGACGTAAACAACGAGGATTTCGAGGTCTCCCCCTCGTCGACGAACAAAAATAGAGACGTCACCAGTGTCATGACAGGTGAATCCAAGTTGTTCGAGGCATGCCTTTAGCGTGAGGAACCATTGGCGTCCTGCTTGCTTGAGGCCATAGATTGCTTTCCGAAGGCGACATACTTTGCCTTCGGCCACCACGAAGCCTTCAGGTTGCTCCATATAAACCTCCTCGTCCAAAGATCCGTTCAAATACGCCTGATGGAAGTCGATTTGGTGGATTTCCCAGTCTAGAGTGGCTGCCAGGGCGACAAGATATCGCCAAGATTCCAGACGGGCGACGGGAGCGAAGGTGTCTTCGTAGTCGATGCCTTGAATTTGCTCAAATCCTTTAGCTACCAGCCGTGCCTTGTAACGGTCAACATTGCCGTCCTTGTCGAGTTTGAGCTTGCATACCCATTTACTCTTGATCGCCTTGCGACCTTGAGGTAAATCGACGAGGTCCCACGTTCCTGAGTCCTGGAGACCTTTGAATTCAGTCTCCATTGCCGCGTACCAGTCATCCTTGTCCTCAGAACCCATAGCCTGTCTGTATGAACGAGGCTCCCCCTGAGGTGTTACAGCTGCCGCTAGGACTAAGTCAGCTTCGTCTGCGAGGACTGCTGCTGCTCGGTGTTTGCGGCTGTAAGGGAGCTTGTTGCCTCGAGATTGTGTAGCCCGTTGAACATCATCCTCACTTGCTGCCTGCCAGATGGAATCCAGTCGCTTTTGTTCGCGCGTAGTGCGGCGGGGAAGCTGATGAGCAGGATTCGATATGGGCAGATAGTCGTGTGCTGAGGGACGATTGGGATTTGGTTCGACTTTGGGTGATTCTACAACTCGAGACGACGAAGGGGTTGGTCTGGACGGTGAGGATGAGAATTCAGTCTTCGGCGTGAAGAACTGATCTGGTGCCTTTCCTTTGCCCTGCGAGATGCTAGGGTATGGTGAAGGTGTGGCTGGCGTGGATGGTCGAGGAGTGGAAAAGGGGCGCGGTATCTGTGACGGCATCTGCGAGGATGGTGTCCGTTCCATACGAACGTCCGTAGATGGTGCGCTGAGAGGAGGCAGTTGCTGAGTGGTAGGCACATGTGGCGTGATAGTAGCCGGCTGCTGAGAGGGCGTGTGAAAGGATGGAGTTTCAAGTTCGAAGTAAGTGGGCGGTGTTGGTTGAGGTGCGCTCGAACACGGGGGTGTAGAGTTAGGACGGTTAGGAAAGACTGTTTCGTCGAATACTACGTCTGTACTCGCAACAATCTTATGGGTATGTTTGTCCCAGAGGCGGTAACCTTTAGAACCCGCTTCATACCCAACAAAGACAAGAGGTTGAGCGTTAGGCTCCAACTTCCGTCGATGATCCTTGTGGATGAGGCGATAGGCCAGGCAGCCAAACACACGGAAGTAGGATACATCCGGTAGTGCGCCTGTGAGTTTCTCGTATGGTGTCCTCCAGTTCAAGGACTTCTTAGGAGCCCGATTACGAACGTGCACAGCTGTCTTCACAGCTTCCTCCCAGAATCCCTTGGACAACCCTGCAGCATGGAGCATGGCTTTCGCAGATTCGACAATCGTACGGTTGTAGCGCTCAGCTTTGCCATTCTGTTGGGGCGTGTCAGGGGTTGTGCGTTGGTGGATTATACCAAGATCCTTCAGCCGTTGAATGAATCTCTTCGACTGGTATTCTCCCCCCCTGTCGGAGCGGAGGATCTTGATGTCGCAACCAAACTGTGTCTTGACCATAGCGCGGAAGTCCTCAAACCTCTGTTCTTGCTCGTCTTTGTGTTTAAGAAAATACACCCAGACGTCGTCGGTGCAGTCATCGATGTACGTGAGCATGTACAGATTTCCGCCGTTGATAGACGCGGTCTGCATGGGACCGGCAAGATCAGTGTGAATGAGGTCGAATGGTCGAGATGCACGAGGAGTGGAGGATGGAGGGAAGGGGCGCCTATGCTGCTTTCCCAAAGCACAGCCTTCGCAGACGTGTTCGGAACGAGGGGCCTCGCTGAGAGCCAGTCCCTTGACAGGAGAGTCTTCAGAACGTAGCTTTTGAAGGGCTTCGAAGTTGAGATGACCGAAGCGTTGGTGAACGAGGTCAATGGGAGCAGTGGCAGAGTGCGTGGAGGAGGCGACGTTTGGAGTTGAAATGGTGAGTTCCAACCAATACTGGCCGCCCCTGAGAGAACCTAAGCCGTAGGTTTTGTTTTCTTTATAGATCCGAGCTCCCCCGTCTGAAAAGACAGTGGAGAATCCCTTGGAATCAAGGCAGGAGATAGCAATCATGCGTTCAGCGATGCTCAGGCAGTACAAGACGTTGTCAAGCTGCACTGTGAGCTGCCTTCCGTCGACGGTTGTGGTGCCAGACACGCGACCTGAACCAAGTGTAGACATCGTAGTCTTAGACGAGTTTGCCAGCGTAGCGAAGTGCGGCGTAGCAAATGCCTTGTACTCAGTGAAGTCGTTGATGTCGTTGGTAATGTGTTTTGTGCAGCCGGAATCAAGCATCCATGGTGTAGAGCCAGCGGTGTACCAGTAAACAGCGGCGTTGGAGGCTTTGGACTCGGGGTCCTCAGCAGAAACTACATGTACAGCGGCGGAACCATTTGACGTAGAACCAGACGACTCCTTCCCTTTTCCTTTCTCCTTCTCCTCCTTGATGCCCTTGGAGGCAGCAGCCTTCTTCCTACACTCCCCCTCAACGTGACCCGTGTACCCACAGAAGTTGCACTTCTTCTTCTTGTTGGCGTTCGAAGCCGAAGAAGCCTGCTTGCCTGCCCGGACAGCAGAGACGTCTGACGATCCCTTGCGCGAAGCCTCGTCGATGAGGCGCGAGCGGATGTTGTCGTACTTGAGGTCCTTGGGGGCGGTGACAGCAAGGATGGGTTCGACAATGTTGCCGAAGGAGTCAGGGATGACCGAGAGGAGGCCGAAGATCTTGAGCAGCTCCTTGTTGTCGAGGATGCCAGAGTCACTGACCTCCTTCCATAAGCGACCACGTTCCTCAATCTGCTCAACGAACGGGCGAGAGCCGTCCATCTGAGAGAGGAAGTACTGCTTGAATTTGAGGAAGGCGGAGAGAGTGGTAGTGGCGGAGTAGTTGGCATGCAAGGTGGCGTAGATCTCAGCAGCGGTTTTGGTCTCGGTATCGACGAGGTGGTGGAGTGTGGGGTCAACGGTGTTCAACAGGACGAGAGAAACGTTTGCGTCAGCAATCTCCCATTTTTTGTAGTCGGCGTCCTTAGCATCTGGCTTAGTGAGGGTGCCGTCGATGAGGGACAGGGACTTGGTGACGCAAAGGTACTGCTTGATGACAGCGTTCCATGTCTTCCAGTTGGAAGCACCAGTCAACTTGGCGATCGATTCGATCTTGATGAGAGGAGGTGCCGTGGTAGAGGCAAAAGAGGAGTTGGCTGCAGAAGGACCAGCAGAGGCGGAGGTGGACATGATCAGGGATATGGATATGGACCTGGATATGCGTGTGTGGACGTATAGGAGCGAATGTGCTAGATGAGCACGGAGCAGGTGAACAGTGTGTGGAGATTAGAGCTAGGCGGGGCTCATAACCTAATGACGAGTTGAGAGAACGTAGTCACTTAGGCAAGGGTGGATGCGCTGTCGTAAACCCACTGCAGACTGTAGGGACCTAGTGTACACGGAGACGAGTTAATCCAGGTGCGAAGATGAGAGCACAATGGAGGAGTAGAGAACCAGGGTGAAAGGGTTATATACTACAAGGAAGCTGGCAACGAGGCAGTGTCCGCGTGATGAAACAAAAGATGCGATCATACTACAAAGGAGTCATGAGACAGGAGACAAAAGAGTGTCTGATAGGGGCAAAGTCCATGAGTAGCGCCGCAAAAGTCCATTAGCAGAGGGATGGTGAGTTTGGACTATGCTGCGAAGCGCTGCACAAGAGGGTTGTCGAGGGGGGGAATGGACAGGTTGAGTTGGTCGGAATTGTCGATCCACCCAGGGATGACAAGTGAGGCGGGAGATCCGGCACAATCCAGAGGGATTGACTGCCTCTGCCGGCTTGGACGTGTAGGATTGGATCGGAGAGCAATGAAAGAAGTGCATCGCGAATGAGATTAGTGGTAGGTGTTCGGTATAGTATGGCTCATTGGCTCCAGCGCCTAATGAGGTGGTGGTGGTACAGGTCCAAGAAGGGATGCGTACAAGTTCAAGTCGCAGGTAGTACTGTAAGTAGCGTCGTGGCAGTCACCATAAGAAGTATTTCACGTTCAAGTTGTACGTTGACATCCTCTTACTGGCCGAAAGTATAATCATTGCTACTACCTGCACAATGGTAGGATTGACCATGACATCTGGAGAGTCCCTCGCCGCGCCCAATTGATGGGCCAGTATATATTTCTTGGTTGGCTTGCCAAAAACAATCGCGGCGAAGAACCTTTGTGGTATGAGGGTGAGTCTTTTCAAAAGTCAAGCTGCAAAGGTTAGTATCTCATAATTACTGCAGCCTTCTATTCATCAGGAAAGTGGTTCTATGCCATAGGATGGGTTTGCCTCTCATAGTCTATGACGGCTCTGTAGGTTAGGTCCTGAACTCATAGGCAACGTAGGGTATAATAGGTACAAAAGGATTGACATACAAGGCTATGCTTATACAGTCCAGGATAATAAGAATGTCTTTTATGAAGGTTTTGGTATACAAGGGGCTTACTATGGTGACTACATACTAGGGTCTGCGAGAACGGAATACAATATAGTATATATTTACAACGGTCCATTGTGGGATATGGGATCAAGATAAAATGTAGCCATATTGACATACCGAGCAAGATAAAATGACTTGCTCAAGAACATTCGCCGAGGTCCAGGAATTGTCGCATTGAGCCCCGAATCTGGGAATGAGGTAGCAAGGAGACTCAATACGCGTGATGTTGATGACTTCGGCAACTGGTGCGCGTTGGTGTATTTGACGAGAGACGGGGAAAAGGTGGTTGTTGGTGTCCCGCGGGCGGAACGGATTGAACCACTCGATGTACGCAAGGAGATGTGGCTTAAATGGGGTCCGCAGGTGCTCAGGCAGCTCGAAGATGAGCCGCAACTGCGCGACACGAAGTCCTGCAAGCGGTGCAAAGTTAGCATGGGGACAGGGCACAACAAAGTAGAGAACGCACCTTCAAGCACCGTTCCTGCGGTGTTGGGATTTTCTCTATCATCGGGCACCCGCACGAGCACAGTTTGGAAATAAGAAGGCTTGGCCTTGCGCCCAGCGCATCCCGGCGTAAAAGGCAAGGCGCGAATGCGGACCTTACAGTTGTATCGTCCTACCGAGGGGATATCTGGAAGCACGAGGGTCATGCGCTTGTAGGCATTGAAGAGATCGCAGGTATTGGGCGGTGTATGCGATCGTGGTGGCAAGTTTGTGCGCTGGAGGTAGATTCTGAGGGAATGAAGGAAGTTCGGTGCAAAAGACGTAGAGATTTTGTCGACCGTGAGAGCTGGGAAACCCGGTTTCAGCGCGAGTAAACGGTGGGCGCGTGTTGTGGTATGTTGTGGGCCATCATTGATCTGGCTCCGAGTCCCAGGCTTCCTTTCATCCTCGCCATCCACATCTACGTCCTCATCATCCTCATCGTCCTCATCGTCTTCGCCACAATTACGAGAGCGCACACCTTGACTGTCAAGCCGCCAATCGAGGTACTTATTAGGCTCCCTTTCATCCTCGCCATCCACATCTCCGTCCTCATCATCCTCATTGTCCTCATCGTCTTCGCCACGTATACGAGAGCGCACACCTTGATTGTCAAGCCGCCAATCGAGGTACTTCTTGAACTCTACGACAGATTCTTGCCGGCGCAGCCATGTTGCCATCTGGCTAACATACTCGCGCCGATTAGAAGCCCGGTAAGCCTTTTTCGCGAAGTCGATATGAAGGCGCTCTGGTGATTCAGTATTGTAGCCGTTAGCAGACCCACGGGACTGAATGGCTGTAACGTAGTGCACAAGTTGGTGGAACTTCGGAAAGTTGAAGTTTTCACGTACGCCTGCGTCAATGAAGACGCCTTTATGTTCGTGAAGTGTCGCGAGCGCGTCTCCTAGAGCCTGGAGTGTTACCGTGGTATGGATATGCAGTTGCGAATAGTATATGAAGTCAACTGCCGCTGTCGCAGCACGCAGGACCCTCGGTTGCACAGCGCCAGTGAGTATTCCGATGAAAACTTTTTGCATTTCCCGATGCTCACGTCCGGTCCATTGTGATACAAACGAGATTCCGTTTTTGAAACACCGTAAGCCTGGAAATTCAGGCATAGCACGGAAGCGCGCATCAATTTCTGCAGCACCTGCGATCTCCGTGCACCATTTCACAAGGTGATCCTTGAAAATGCCCTTGTGAAGCTGATGTAGAATGTCTGGGGTAAAACAGCTGAAGATGTCGGTGTACGGCAATGCTTTCCAGAATGGCTCAAAAACCGGTCGCATGCCCTCGGACTTGTACGCCTTAACTCGCCGGCCAGTGGCTTTTTGGTCCAAAATGGTTGTGGTGCGGTCTGGGTCTTGATAGAGAGATTCGAGGGGCTCTCCTCTGTCTTCCGGCTTTACGCGGCACTTAGGGCAATAGCTTTCCTTGCAACAGGCCACGAGGCACTGCTCAGGGAAGTCGGCGATGTATGCAGCGAGGATTGGGTGTACGCGGCAAATGCGAGAGTCTGCACAAACCATGCGCTCTCCATTGCGGCCGGCTTTTATTAGCGGCTGCAACAAGAGCTGCATGCATCGATGGAACAGGCGATATCCCACTTCCGACCGAGTAGCGTTGGAGCAACAATCAAGTTTTGCAACAGGTAAGTAGCCTGCGTGCATCGATTTATTATAAGCGGGCTTTAACAATACGGCAGACGCGTAGTTCAACGGTAAACGGACTATATAACTGACCAATGAGAACAGTTGCGTGCGCGGTCGGCTTCCTTCGAACCTCCTTCGCGATGTTTCCAATTGTCAGGTAGACTGGCCATGCCAATTTATCACCTCCGAACTGAGAAAGCTGAGTCTTATCTGATGCCAGAATTATTGGCGCAATTGTCGATCCTTGAGGAACCTTTGCCTGTCAGAGGTTGGTCAGCCAAAGCTTCAAGAACATCAAACAAGGTCTGTACCTGCGTCTCCCACCACCAATCCCCAGTCCAAGTCTCATCATAAATCCTCTCGTTCCCATCAGCGCTCGTGAACACGTGTTCAGGTGCATACGCAAGAAATTCTTTGTACGCAGGATTTCCGATCAGCTCTCGAATACATTCCACAGGGTCGCGACGCCAGAGTTCCAACCCTCGGTTGCCTTCACTCCATTCGCAGTTGTGAGGTTGCCGTTGACGGTAACAATGTCGCGGAACCATCCTGGCGTTTGCGTAGGTATTGCGTCTATTTTTCTAAGGAAGTTCTCATTGTTTGAGTATGACAGGTTCAAGCGG
>JABYQR010000438.1:0-34249 GCA_022592445.1 Cytidiella melzeri | reverse complement strand
CGGCAAACATGCAACTCTAGAACTGGTTACACGACACTATTGGTGGCCTCGCATGGCATCATTTGTAGAACAATACGTCCTCGGATGTGACAAATGTCAGCGAACCAAACTGGCACAGCACCCGGTTGTCCCAATACAGCCCATCGAAGTACCAGATGGACCTTGGCAGGTGGTTGGTGTAGACTTAGTCGGGCCACTCCCACGCAGTAACGGTTTTGACATGATTGCTGTGTACACAGACTTGTACAGCAAACAAACACATGTTATCCCAACCCAGTCTACTGTTACAGCTGACGGCATAGCCGACCTCCACATCAAAGAAGTCTTTAGGCTCCATGGTATTCCCCGACAGTTCATATCTGATAGAGGACCTCAGTTCGCGGCCCGAGTGATGCAAGCGTTGTATAAACGACTAGGCATCACTGGCGCTATGACTACAGCCTATCATCCTCAGGCTAATGGTCAAACGGAGAGAGTCAACCAAGAAGTAGAAAAGATTCTACGACTATTTGTTGATCAACGACAAGATGATTGGGCAGAATACATCCCAGTGGCTGAATTCGCCATCAACTCTCGTGTCAACTCATCTACACAACACTCTCCGTTTGAAGTCATGTACGGGTACCTACCAGATTTTACCATACCAGTCGGACGTCACAGCCGAATGCCGAATCTAGATGCACGTCTAGAAAAGCTCAGACAGGTTCGGACAGAAGCCGAAGCTGCCTCACGCTTATCTAAGGAAAAGATGGCCGAAGCTTCCGGATACACCCGCAGAGCTACTCCAGTCTTCAAGGAAGGGACCTCGTGTGGTTGTCTTCCAAGAACGTCAAAGTACATCAGCAGTCTGACAAGCTAGGGCCTAGACAGCTTGGTCCATTCACAGTTCTTCAGAAAACCGGTGAACATACGTATCGGATCAAACTCAAATCCGGATATCGTATTCATGACAACATCAATGTTGAACGGCTATCTCCATACAGAGGAAACGAAGTAAACGGCCTCATACCGGAACCACCAGCACCAATCATAGTAGATGATCAACAAGTCTATGAAGTTGAGAAGATCCTAGACAGTCGGATCTATCGGAAGCAAATGCAGTACTTAGTCAAATGGAAAGGCTATGGAGAAGGCGACGTAACGTGGGAACCTGCAGTAAATCTGACCAATGCGAAAGAGAGCATTGCAGAGTTCCATGCCAGACATACCAATGCACCCCAGAAATTGCCCAAAGCACTCTTCGACTCCATTCCTTGGAAACCGTTGGAGAACATCACAGAAGCTATTGCATCTGACCTCGAGTGGGCAGATGGTAGAGTCCCTGGTCTTAGTTCATCGAGGCGATGAATTTTAGGAGGGGGGTAATGACATGGATAGTCCAACAGAGACCGGATTTTTCCAATATTGTCACAATTTTATAGCCTTAGGCGCCTATCTAGAGCGCTTATTTTCCGGCTAGGAGTGTTACCGGCCCTAACCCTAACCTGGGTCACGTGACATCCTGCCTTATTTATCAATAGTCCAGACCCAAACCCTAGACTCAGTCTGGAGCGGTTCCAGATCAACCTAGGCTATTGTTCTATTGTTCCTCTTCCATTGATGGGGATTCCCCAGGGATTCCCCCAGGTCTTATTGTTCTATTGTTCTTATCCTATTGTTGTATTGTTGTATTGTTCTAGCTCTATTGTTCTACGTACCCTGGTCCTTGACAGTTACTCAGGTCCTTGACAGTTACTCCGGTTCTTGACAGTTACCCGGGTTCATTATTGTTCTATTGTTACTCCAGTCCCACAGTTACTCCAGTCCCTAGTGTGGGAACTGGTGCACAGACCATCCAGACACAGTATATATAGTACCCCTTACCCTCCCTGGTTCTGCATCTTGACCTCTTCGTCATTTGCACTGCCAGGTGAGTTACTCAATGTAACCTAGTATAAACATAATATTAACTTCGTCATTTGCACTGCCAGTATCCGGCCCCAGTGCCTGCTTGCTTGCTCATCATCGACTTTGACCTCGTTGTCGTCGTTGGAGATCCACCCCTCCCTCTCTACTTCACTCCCTTTGTAGGGTTATCAGCATAACAGCAGTCGCTCCGCGACAGGGACTGGGTCATGGGGTCAGGTCATGGGAACAATTGCTATTGGTTGATTGAAGTGGCACCACTAGGGCATAGGGCATGCTTAGTAAGGTAGATTACTTTGCTTACTCATGTAGGTATTAGGGGTCTTAGGGTTGTACCTGGGGTCCTCCCCTTCATGTATATATAGAGGCCATCCTGAGGGCATATCCCCTCAGTCTTATCCACTCTGTTGATAAAGGACTACTCAGTACCCACCAGTACTTTGCTCACCACCACTCTTACTCTCTATCTCACCACATCCCCCTCAAGTTAACCAACTTATCTGGTGAGTGTAGCATTACTGTTACACTAAGCAAAGAAAAGATGAAAGAACTCTACAAATCCGACAAGCGATCTCCATGCATCTTCCAAGTGGGGGACATGGTCTGGCTGAACGCTAAGAACGTCCAGATCCACCAGGCTACCCCTAAAATTGGTCCTTGACAGCTCGGCCTATACAAAGTTGTTGAACACATCAGCAATCTTGACTACAAGCTTGATCTGCCCAGCTATCTCCGAATTGACCCCGTCTTCCACATCAACCGTCTAAGTCCCTGGCACAACAACGGCAAAGACATACCTCCACCTCCTGATCCTATCATCATAGAAGGAGAAGAACAGTACGTTGTTGAAAAGGTGCTAGACAGCAGGCTACACGGACAATGGAGACATTGCAATTTTTTGTCAAATGGGAAGGGTATTCAGACGGACACAATAGCTGGAAACCAGTCAAAAACCTCTAGAATAGTCAAGAAGCAATTGACAACTTCTACAAAGCAAACCCCGGAGCACCCCCGGTCATCAAAGCTTCACTCTTTGCGGATCTCCGCTCGCACTTTTGGGAATCCAATACCCAGACCAACACCGCTTTCCTTTGCACAGTCTGACCATCTACATACAATCTTAGCTGGGATGAAGGCAAACACATTGGTCTGGCACTGGGTAACCATGGCCCAATTTCCGGTGGAAAAACATGAGAAATACGTGAGAAAAAATGGCGATTTTACGGTACCTTTTTGTAGCAGAAATAGCGCCGAAAAACACTGAATATTTCATCTTGTTTTTCTTGTGAGCAAATGGATGAAAAAGTGGCTTTTTTCTCAATGCGTTTTTCCGGCCTTTTGGTGATGCTTGGTGATGCCTAAACGGAGGCATCACCAAAAGGCCGGAAAAACGCATTGAGAAAAAAGCCACTTTTTCATCCATTTGCTCACAAGAAAAACAAGATGAAATATTCAGTGTTATCCGGCGCTAATTCTGCTACAAAAAGGTACCGTAAAATCGCCATTTTTTCTCACATATTTCTCATTTTTTTCCACCGGAAATTGGGCCGTGGTTACCCAGTGTGGATATTTCAAGAACATCACACTGATGGGTAACGTCGAGTCAACAACACCAGAAGGGGAGAAACTTCCTAGCATCCTTCTGACTAGACAATCGAGGCAATTCTGCTGAATTCCTGTAGACGGGTAGAAGACCTCTATCACCACAGTCCAGTGATGCTTCACGAGGATGCTCAATTTTAGGAGGGGGGTAATGTTGTGGATGGCCCGACTAGCCCTTATTTTTTGCATTTTACCTCCAGTTTTTACCTTTGAAACCTGGTTGCAACCCAGTTGCAACCCTCTCTGCACAAATCCCTTACATGTCTATTAAGTGCCCGTCTCACGTGGCTTAGACACTCTACATGGTCATGTTAATTGCTGCTACGTCACACTGGCACGTGACTCAGCTTATGTAAGACAACATGGCTCAGCTCATAGCTAGGGTTTGATGTCATAGATACTGTTCACATAGACTCATATTGCTCTTTCGCTATTGTTCTCTTTATGGTAGAATGTTCTCACAGGTGTGGGAATGGAATACAATAACTGGTCTCCTTTTAGATAAAATCTCACACAAGTAGAGGTCTTGGCAGAGTCCAGACAATAGCTATTGTTCTCCTTCAGGTAGTGCTATTGTTCTGCGTTTCCACGGCTTCTTGCAAAGCCTGCCCTCAACATGGTCTGTGCGCAAGTCCCTGAAGTCTATATACACTGCTGCATGTACGCTCCTGGCCCCTCATCTCTGTTAAAACTATATGATATAATATGTAGTTTCCCACACCTTGTTACAAGGACACTGTAAGGTAGCAGAGTTCCCACAGTCTTGATAAGGGAATTATGCAGCCGTATATGGTAACTCCAGTTGTACCCATCACATTAGCTGAGACGTACAGATATGGGTTGTGTAGACTAAGTAGTATAGCACTATAGGGATACTGCACATATATGTACGCCTGTGTTCTAGTAGCATAGGAAATGACATGGAAAGCATGTAGTACAACTCCAGAGTGTCAAGAACATCTAGCTTGGTAAAGAACCTAGTGCCTTGCAGTCTATCCATGAGTTCGGAGATCAACGGCAATGGATAACTGTTTTTGATAGTGACTTCGTTCAACTTCCGGTAATCCTGTACTGGGCGTAACTTTCCATCCTTTTTCTTGACAAAGAAGAAGGGTGACGCTATTGGGGACTTCGATGGTCGAATGTACCCTTTTTCTAGGTTCTCTCGGATAAACTTATCAAGCTCTTCTTGCTCAGGGTGTGAAAGCGGGTAAACTTTTGCATGGAATCCTTTTGCTTCCAGAATCAACTCAATTATATGGTCGTACGACTTATGTTCTGGAAGTCGTTGAGATTCCGTTTCAGAGAAGATGTGAGCATGTTGACGATATTGTTCAGGTACCATCTCTTCAAAGGTTTTGACTGGTTTAACCCGGTTCTCGACTTCAGCTAGTTCACTAGAGTATGTGTATCCTGCTAGAGTGAACAAGTGTTTGCCTTCTTGTACCATAGGTGTCGGACGTGTGTGTACAATGCGTCGGGGAGTTCCTTTTCCACCGAGCTGAGTAGTGGCCTGTGCCTGTAACTTTGGCGATTCGGCCCCATCCAAACTTCCTGAACCTTCCGTGGTCTCCTCGAGGTCTTCTTCGGCCTCCTCCGTATCCACCGGCAAGTACGGAAGTTGTTCCACAACTTTCTGTAATCCCGGGGTCCTCTTCTTCCGCTTAGGCTCAGCTGTTCTCTTAGCTGCAACCTCCTTCGCTTCCTCAACCCGTTCTCTAGGTTTACACGCATCAGGACATCCATCCATCCTGATGATGCCTTCGTACCAATCCATGGTGGGGTTGTGGTACCTCAACCAATCAATTCCTATGATTACATCTTCCGGCCTGATGTCGGTAACCGTGAAGATAGTCCTTTCCTCATGGTCCCCTATCCTCATATTGAGATTGGCGACTTCATCAATAGCCCCGTCTCAATTTGGGGTTCCATCTATGTTGTACACCGGAATTGGTTGTTTCAACTTCCGGGTCCTGATACGATGCTCTCGAACAAACCGTTTATGAATGAATAGTGTCGAGGCTCCACTATCAATCATTGCTGTGACTTCTTTAGATCTCCGCACTCCTGAAACTGTGATGGGTATATGAAAATGTTCCAATTCAGAACCAGTCTCTAATACATCAGACGCGAGTACGGAAAATCTATTGTTACATGGTATACGTGGGGTGCGTGCTTGCGCAGCTCGAATCACGGCCCAAATTAAAAATTCTCCTCAAGTCTCTTCTTGAGATCGGCATTCTCCACCTTCAACTTTTCCAGCTCTCCAAGTATTGCGTTAAGGGTTACTTCTGACACCCCTGGCCAAATGGGCTCTCCTGTTGCCTCCGGTTCCTTTCCTTCGACTTTAGACGTCGAAGCCTCTGCATTGGTAGCTGCTACACGTGGTCCACAAGGAGGTGGACGAGGAACTGCAGGCTTGGTGCACGTGCGTGCAATGTGACTGGGATCCGTTGTAAGTTCCTGGCAGTTATAACACCGCCGACCTTGTTGCATCTTGGAGGCGTCAACCTCCATAGGAACCGGACCGTTGGGAGTGCGAGGGACCGGAGTGAATCGGGGCTGGGATACGGTGGGCTTCGACGCAGTTGACGAAGGAGTAGAAGGCACTTTTCTCTCCGTTGTTTCCCGTATGCGGGCATACGCGGCTGCCATCTTGAGAGACCTGTCAATCCACCCCTGATAGTTTGTTGGGGGGCTTCAGCAGTTGCCAATCTACCATAGATGTACTCTGGGAGACCCTTGATGAAGCGGATCTCCTTGTCCTTGTCGCTTAATCCAGAGATGCGACCCACGTAGGATTGGAAGTCTGTGACATATGTTCCTACGTCACGCGCGTTCTTCTCCTTCTTCTCAGCTCCACAGAGCTTCTCCAATTCTTGGATGGCAGTATCTTCGGGCGTTGCATCGCTGAAGTACTTTTTAAGTTCGGTTTTGAACTTAGCCCATGTGTCAAGATTGGCCGGCAAGTCACCATTGTGGTCAGCCATGTGATCTGTGACTGGTATTGCCCATTGGGCAGCTTTCTCCGACAGACAGTAGATGGCCGTCAGGACCTTGGGTTTCTCGTCAGTGATACTGGCAGTCACCCAGTAAGCCTTACACTGGGACAGAAAATGTTCCAGGTCACGACCATGTTCGCCTTTGTATCTGTCGGGCTTAGAGTCATTGTTGTTGACCGTAACCTGCGGTCTGGGCATTGCTTGCGCGACTGCAGCTACAATGGCTGCAACCAGGGCGGGGTCTACTGCTGGGGTTGTCATTGTGACAGGTGCGGGATCGGTGGGTGCTTCAGGAGTTACCGGTGAGATTTCCGGTATGGTTTCGGGGATGATGGGAACAGGGGCAGCAGTGGTGATTTCCAGTAAAACTGCTGTGACTAAACTGGTATCAAGTTCTGGAACTTCAACTTCTCCAGGAACTTCAACAATTAACGGTATTTGACTGTTATCGCAGGCTACGTATCCAGAGTATCGTTGTCCTTCTCTGAAATGACGGGATACTACAAACTTTTGATTCCAATTTGGACACGGTTGTTGTTCACAGACTTCAATATACGCATGGTCTTCTTCGTTATCGTGACAATCCTGAAGATTGTCGGGATCAAAGACGTGGAATAGATTATCGCACTCAATGATGACTATCTATTACAGGGGAAGTTTGTCGAAGTATCCTCCGTCTGCTACAAATGCAACTCTACTCGTAACTTCTGTCAACCTCTTGCGTAATTGCGTGAAGTTGATCTGCCCTACTGACTGCAAGCCCCAGTTCAGTGCTTTGAGCTGGGCAGGCGTGCGCGTGGAGAGTACTTCCTCTGTGTGCTCGATGAGGTGCAGAAGTTTATCGTTGAGGAGTAATATTGCCTGGGTCTGCGAATTGTTCCAGTTGCGAGTGAGTTCGATCAGAATCTTGAGGCGTCTGGTAGTGGCCTCGATCTTTGGCTTGAGGATGCCGACTTGGTCCTTGATGGAAAACTTGTGGAAATCAAGTGTCACAGGTTTTTGTGCGTCTGGGCGAGGTGGCGGGGGTGCCTGGGAGACGCGGTCCTTGAGAGACGGTTTCTCAATTCGCTCCGCGAGGGTTTGCGCGCGTTCTGTGCGTGCACGTTCCTTGATGGACTCGTTGTCATGAGCAAACTTTTCGTGGTCGAAGGCAGGAAGCCTGGTGCCCAGGGGATGGTAGTGAGGGCAGCGTGAGGGCAGCGTGAGACGTAGGAGACGATGGCTTCAAGGTCCTTTTCTGTGTAGAGACAAGGATGTCCTTGCTCGCGTAGTTCTCGACAAGCCTCAAAGAAGGACTTGGGTATGCGGTGACGAATGTGTACGTCCTTGGGCACTACAACCATGAAATGAGATGTAAGATCAGAGGTTTGGGCCAATACAACGTACTGGTAAACCGGGGGGACTAAACTTTTATAAACTTTTGGGGAAAGGGAATTGTGCGGTTGCGCGACGTCCAGGCGAGCGTACAGAGATTCTACCTAATGTCAAGAGCACAACCAAACTCTATGAAGAGCGAGGAAGTGACAACGGGGATGGAGGAACAACGAGAGAACTCGGACGATGACGACAAGGGAAAAGATGATGAGGAGAAGTGAAGATGCAACGACAAGGGATCAGCTGACAATGAGCTAAAGACCAGGATATATTAGCACAGTGATGAGACTAGTACAAGGTGAACGTCACCTAAAGACCAGGAGGTAGCATCTGAGGTCTTTAGGGAGCTACAGGGTGGGTTTATATACATCTCAGACAAGGACCCCTGGTACCGGGTCTGTACTCCTAACACTGCCGTGGGAACGTATGGTGTGCTATGGTGCGATGTTCTACAATGTTCCACAATGTTCCAGCACCTTCTATGATCATGTGACCAGTCTGTCACATGCACCTGATCACATGCAGTAGTCATGTGCCATCAATAAGATAAGATAAGGAAAAAGTGTGCATGCTCGTGACACAGAGGACGCCTAAAGCGTACGTCTGAGGACAAGTACTAGCATGAGTCATGCACTTAGCAATACAGTAGAATAGCTGAAGTAGACATGTATAGTAGTCGCTTACATAGTAGATACAGACATGTATATAAGCAGAGCTGCTGAAGCAGCAATAATAATAAGACTCATCTTCGAAGCTCAACAGCCTCTACCCCTCGCACACAAATTCCACTTTGTTCAATCTCGACCTCTCGGTCTTTACTGGGCTAGGTAAGCATACCCCCTCTGTACTACATAGCTGGTAGTCAGAATACTAACTTGGTCTTTACTGGGCTAGATACTTGAACAAAGTCTGGTAGCTGGTGAGAGCATTGTGCTTCACACCTGCCACCACCTCGTCAATATCCACTTTGTGTCCCTGTTTGTCATGTCGAGCCCCGTCTCTGTGTCACAAACAATGTGGATTTTTTCCAGGTGGTGTATATTTGAGGAAATATGTACTCTTTTTCAGCACCTTTCTTGAGAGCACAAATGGTGGTCGTTACACAGTGACTTCAGAAGTAATTTTGTCCAGCATATTCATGAGAAATTGTGTTACTATCAAAAAATTTCTTACCAACATGCCTGGATTACCTGCTTTCAGATGTAATTTAGTTACTAGTAACAACTTTCATCAGTAGATTATCCACTTTAATAAGTAAGTCTGTTACCAGTAACAACTTTTGCCATTAGTGTGTCTGGATTACCAACCTGCATAAGTAATTTTGTTACTGTTAACAACTCTCGGACGAGGAAAATGAGCCGGTAGGCCGAACAAACACATACAAATAAAGAGGCAGAAAATGGTATTCTAGCCATTTACACGGCCTTACCAAACGTAACAGCTCAAGGTACGTTTAAAGAATGGCGCTATATATGTATCTAGAATACAACATCCACTAAACGAAGAGAAGCACACAACTGGAGGAAGACAAGCACACCGACAGAACACTCAGAACTTGAAGTCTTTCTCCTTCCTGTTGTCCCTCTCCCTGTCCATCTTCTGCTTCTTCTTGTGCATTTCCTTCGCAATCATGTCAGAGAAATCTTCCCTACCGTTCGCACCAGGTACGCCAGCCGATCCACGCGAGGATTGATCGTACCGGCGGCGCAGCTCGTCCTCTGACATTCCCTCCAGCTCTGAAGCGTCGATAGAAATATCGACGCCGTTCGCTTTGCGCTATAAATTGTGTGAGATGTGCTTTACGTGAGGATCAGAGGGCCGTGAACGTACCTTTGTCCCTCTTTCGTCGCCCAGCACAGGAATCGAAGCTCCAACGTTCGCCACAGCACTGACATCGTACCCGCGCTCGCTACCCATAAGCCCCCTAACTGACGTCTGTTTTTCCGGCACGACCTGGTAAAGTGACCTCGGGCCACTGTCGACAGCCTCGCTCTGAGCTCGACCAGCATTTTTCCGCAGCTCCAAAAAGTCGGGTGTTTCCAGGCCTCCTGCGACGGTCGAAACAACACTCGCCATACCGGATGGCGTCTCCATTCCAGAAGGAGTCTGCATGCCATCCATAGGTGTTGACTCTGCAGATTCTTCATCTTCATCCTCTTCTTCGTCCTCGTCGTCAGACTCTTCTTCTGCCATTGTAAACGGTATCAGGATTTGTTTAGTCAATTGTGGCATCATGAGCTTACCTTCTTCTGGCTCAAGCTCACCCCAGATCGTTCGGTCAATCGGTTCACCATTCTGCGAACCACGGGTCAGTAAATATTAGGGAAACGAGCAGCATGGGAGAACTGACATCAGCGTCAGTGTTTTTCGGCAACACACCAAAGACGTCGCCATACAAAGGCCTATTATACTCATCTAGAGGTGGTTTCCCCCAACCACCGGGATGGAATCCCCACTGCGCACTGTGTGACCCTTAGTGCTGGAGTGTTGATAATAATACATGACCGCTTACCCTTCCGGTATTGGGGCGTTAAGACCAGGTATTCGGAGCGTGGGATAACTTGGTGGTGGGCCAAATCGCTGCATGCTGATAAGCCAAGGCGGAGGTGCAAGTGGCGGGATGGACAGAGCTTCTACGAGCTCAGGAGACAAATCACCAGGACGCTTGTGTCTCAGTTGCGTCTCGAACTCCTTTCCTTCATAATACCTGTCAGACATAGAGTCAAGTTTCAGGTCGCTAAGGTGGTAGAGCTAACTCACATCTCTCCAAAACCAGTGACGTTCGGCTTTGTCATGAACTTGAAGAACGCGTCGTGTAGTTTTTGGTAATCAATATCGAGCTTGCCCATCTTTGGTTGCACACGTTCACGGGTCTTTTGCTTCAGCGACATGTTGGCCTCCTTTTCCTTTATTGCGTCGCGCATAGTGGCGATACCGGTATCGGCTATGTAGGACGGCAGCTGAAAGGGAGGTTTCTCGATACCACGCTTTCCTTGCAGGTAGTCTCGCTTGGCACTCCAGTGGGCAGGAATGGGTACGGAATTGCGGTAGCTCTTCAAGTGCAAGAGAATACGAGGATCGGCCGCCGTGACATCCGTCCATTCGACGACCTCGGGTTTCTTGACTAATTGCTTGAGTTCAGCGACGGTAAGTCTGTTCAATTTGCGAGCTTTCTTCTTTGACAAGGGTTTCTTCTCTTCCGTATCCGAATCGCCTTCGGAGGCCATGTCGTCGTCTGAGTAAATGACCTCCCCCTTGGTGTTTTCTGAGTCACGAGCCTGATAAAAAGATCAATAACATCATGATTAACACATCAAGGGAGGGGGCGTACTGTGGTGGATTCAGGTGGTAGCTGAAAGCGTGCAAAAACGTCGGAGAACGCTTCTAATGCAGGGCCGTCTAACTGCTCAGATACGTACTCAACATTCTGCACCGACGGCTCGCTGCCCTCCATTTTCACATCCTCCCGCACATCTTCCGTTCCCGTACCCTGTCGCAAAAGATATGCTTAGTGTCGATAGCCTACGAACGCACTGATCCAGCGTACAGGTGCCCCAGGTTGGTCCGCCTTCTTCTGCTTGGCCTTCAAGCGACGGAGTTGATTTTTGGACTTGACCTTGGCGGCAGGTTTTGTACCATTAATACCATTCGCATGGCCAATTACTCCGTCTACAACCGTCGACATGATGAGAGCAATATGGAGAAGTGGGCAGCGTGAGCGCGACACGGATGCCGTGCCACAAGGGTCATTGCTGACATAAGCAGACCGAGCTTTCGTACTCCGCGCAGCTGAGATATAAATCCCATGGCGCCTGCCGAGGGCGCAGTGATTGTGTTTCGGAGGCGAGAGAAATTTGCGCTCACTCTTTTGACTAACAACCAGGATCTATCGATAACCACTACTCTCTCCCGCAACTACATACGCCCCGTCGACGACAAGGTCGACTCACGAATTGCACGAAAAACTACCAAAAACTTTCAAGACCAATATGGCTACGTAAGTCGAAGAAACAGTCGCGCTGCTTCAGCTATATTGATGGAGGTATACCGCGCAGAGAACCACTTCAGGAAATCCCTGACATTGAGATCGAGTCCAACTGGGACCAGATCGTTGACAAGTGAGTCTGGGGGATGGCGTCGTCGTGTGGATGGTGCTGATACAGGCTTCCGTAGTTTCGATAACATGGAGTTGAAGGCAGAGCTGCTTCGCGGCATTTACGCTTACGGGTGAGCTTGATAGTGGACGAGTGGCCGAGGAATTGCTTCTGATTTCATTCGTGCAGCTTTGAGCGTCCCTCTACCATTCAACAGCGCGCAATTGTGCCTGTGATGAAAGGTCATGATGTTATCGCGCAGGCTCAGTCTGGTACCGGCAAGACCGCTACCTTCTCCATCTCCATCTTGCAAAAGATCGACACCAGTGTCAAGGGCTGTCAGGCCTTGATCCTTGCTCCTACACGTGAGCTTGCTCAGCAGATTCAGAAGGTCGTCGTCGCCCTTGGCGACTACATGAACATTGAGTGCCACGCCTGCGTCGGTGGCACCAATGTCCGTGAAAATATGGCCAAACTACAGGAGGGTGTCCAGGTCGTCGTTGGCACGCCCGGCCGAGTCTTTGACATGATCAACCGTCGTGCGCTTCGCACAGATACCATCAAGCTCTTCTGCCTGGACGAAGCTGATGAGATGCTTTCCCGTGGCTTCAAGGACCAGATCTACGAGGTCTTCCAGCTGCTCCCTCAGGACACTCAGGTTGTCTTGCTTTCGGCCACGATGCCAGCAGATGTGTTGGAGGTCACCACAAAGTTCATGCGTGACCCTATCCGTATCCTCGTGAAGAGGGACGAGTTGACGCTTGAAGGTATCAAGCAGTTCTACATCGCTGTCGAAAAGGAGGAGTGGAAGCTGGACACTCTCTGTGATCTCTACGAGACCGTTACGATCACGCAAGCCGTCATTTTCTGCAATACCCGTAGAAAAGTCGACTGGCTTACCGAGAAAATGCACGCCCGCGAGTTCACGGTGTCAGCGATGGTGAGTTTGATACGCGGGACAGCATCATCCTTTGGACAGTTGAGATACTAACGCATCGATCTCTAGCACGGTGACATGGAGCAGAGCCAACGAGAGGTCCTGATGAAAGAGTTCCGTTCCGGCTCTTCTCGTGTTCTCATTACCACCGATCTGCTCGCTCGGGGTATCGATGTGCAGCAAGTGTCGCTTGTTATCAACTATGACTTGCCGACAAACCGAGAAAACTACATCCATCGCATTGGTCGTGGAGGACGGTTCGGTCGCAAGGGTGTCGCCATCAACTTTGTGACTACCGAGGACGTTCGCATGCTCCGTGATATTGAACGTACGTCAGATTATCACAGTACCCTGTCTCGGCATGGCTGACTGGTCGCTATAGAATTCTACAACACCCAGATTGACGAGATGCCATTGAACGTCGCGTAAGTGCCTTTTCATATGTAAACGCAAGTGACATCCCGCTGATCGTTTCATGCCTAGCGATTTGATCTAGACAATTTGTACTTCTCGCAACCTCTGTATCGCTCACAACCATCGCTCGCACACAATTCACTCTCGCCGCAACATCAGCAACACGCGCGGTACGCTTTCGTCCAGACGATCCCACCATCACCACCCCTATCTCTCACTTGTGCCAGTAGTTTCGATTTCATTAATCTGGTTCGGCCTCTCTTTCGCTGTCTCTGTTGTGTCCCTGTCTCCAAAGTGCCGTGCAGTAAGTACTATGAGAATATGCCCCCTTCCGCTAGTCTATACCGTACGATCAACTTGTCCTCTCCGTTTTTATGTCGTGTAGCCAAATGTGCAAAAGTTGACCGTGACTTTGGAAATTGCGACACAGGTGTCCGCGGAGTTGTGGTGTGGGATGAAGGTGAGGGACATGAGCCTGAGAGCGTCGCCGGCGTGCTCGTCAGAGCTTGGATGAGTCGAACACGCCGACAAGGATCCCATCACCGTAGTACGTAGATAATCAGTAGCGTTTCCCTTCTTCCCTTTACTAACCTGAGGTCAATGAAATGACCAGACGACGGCTTGGCTAGAACTGTCATTATTCACCCACGATTTTGGTTCCGTCTGCTGCGCCAGGGTCTCCGGTACTTACCAAAAGATTTGAGCAGACATCGCATGTGGGTTGTGCACGCCACAAAAACTCGGCTATTCTGCTCTCATTAGATCTCTCCGACGTCCGACTTCGGCCGTCCAACTGCCACTGTCCTGCGTCAGGCAGACTTTATGCAGGTCTGACAGCACAGACTGACAAAACACAGCTCATACAAAGGTGCGCGGGCAAAGTTCAAAAATATAGGCGAACCCCCCCTGACTTTCCGTCTTAAATTGTCAGATCCCTGACCCCCTACGCATCAGGGCCAAGGTCTGAAACTCGAGTATCCCGTCGTACGGGGCCAACGCGTCCTCACAGCCCCCGGAGGAATGTCCGCCGCCGGGTGCCTGTAAATTCACGAATCATTAATTTTCTGTCTTGTGAGTTTGTCCTTCACCTTGTTCCCAACTACCACGATCGATGTGCTAACCTACTATTCTTTAACTTATTCTTCACGGCCACGACGTCTCTCAGCCAGCTCGTAGCCGCGGTTCAGGCCTCTTTTGTCGTCCATCCTATCTGGACACACCGCTCTTTCGTCCTCTGCCCAACCTCAACCAAGCTACGGCCACCCGATCTGCTGTCCCACAGAGCGTGGCTTCACCTCCGTCGGATTTCTACATATATATATCGAATGATGGTACGTGGCTCACTGTCTCTCCCTCCCCCTCATTACTGTTTTGGCCATGTCTCTAAATCGACCTGGCAAAGCACAGTTGCCCCGAATACAAACACGAACTCTAGCAGTTCCATCTCTTAACACCGGCTCTCTATACACCGCGCCACCATCACCCTCCGGACGACCTCGAACGAACGCAGCGTTAATGCAAACATCGCTACCTCCCACCGAAATTATCCCGCGGCTCTACATGTCCGACTTGGCTGCAGCAGAGAGCCCCACAATCATCACCCACTTTGGAATCACGCACGTCGTGTCCGTCATGCGCGGCGCCGTTTCCCTCCCAGCGACACCCATCCCACTCTCCTGGCTTCAAATTCCCATCACCGACAACCCGTTCTCGGAACTCGCGGAACACCTTCCCGGAGCGGTTTCGTACATTTCGCGTGCGATGCAAGACCCTCGTGCGCGTGTGCTTGTGCACTGCGTGCAAGGCGTCAGTCGGAGCGCGAGCGTGATATGTGCCTTCCTCATCAAGGAGTACCACTACGCTCCCATGCAGGCCGTCCAATACGTCAAGAGCCGACGACCGAATGCCGAGCCCAACTCGGGTTTCATCACCCAGCTCGGGGAGTACGCTGAATCGCTGCGGCGCTAGGGTGAAAGGCGAAGGGTAAAAGCCGTCGAGGTCGGTCGGAGGGTAGGCGGGATTGCTGCGCTATGTTTCAAAGCCTACGGCTTGGCATTGCCACTCAGGACAGACATCGCTTCCCCTGGTCGTTGATGTCCGCAAAATTCGCGAGTCATGTTCCAAGTTTGGTGACGACCGTGCGAGTGGTCCTCCTTTCCATTTACCCCCACCCTGCGTATCCACACCTCCTCTCACCGCCCAGCAAACACTGCCTATCAGATGCGCGCAGCATACTAGGCACATGTTTTTCTGGATCCACCACGACGACGCAACGCAAGTCTCAGTACCTCACAATCAATGACTCGAATTCACACCGTACCTCGTTCAGTTCAACGTCTTGATACACTATAGTCGACGATATTACTCCATACTGTACCTGCTGCGCTCCCCCCTTACTCAGAGATGTATTTATGACTACTATTGGGACCCACACGATATTCATTCCCATGTCTCATTCCGTGTAAATGTCTTACGATGGCTGTGCCGCCACAGTCTTTGCGCTTAGCAACAACACAAAACATCTGGACAGAGCGGCGAAGAATGATATGTGTACAATACTGATATAATTCACTGATACAGGCATGCAACCGACGAGCAGGGTAGCATAGGTATTGATGTTACAAAGGCATGTTGAGAAGGGATGCTTGCAGGGTATAACAGTTCCAGCCTGTCATTTGATTAATTAACAGCATGGTGACTTCTGGGATGCGGTATCCAAGGCTAATGAATCGCTGCGTGGCTGTGATAGCTTTACGCCTGGTGACTATCGTGCCAGCAAAGACGAATCAATCGTAACATCTTCGCAGAGGGACCAGTAGACTGGACCACTTACGCGTTCATCATCAAATACGCCACTGTGGACTTTGCGCAATATATCTCTGGTTGCCTCCACGAACGCATTTTCCACATTAACCCCGGATTTGGCGCTTGCCTCGACAAAAAGCATGCCTTCCTCCTTGGCCCATACCTCAGCTTCGTCTGTGGTTACCTCGCGCTTGCGGCGAGGACGACCGGAGGACGAGTCCTGAGCCGCATTAGCACCTTGTGCTGCCTCGGTTTCTTCGGCATCGTTACATAGATCCACTTTGTTTCCGACCAATATGCATGTAATGTGTGGGTCGGCGTATTCCCTTACGTCTTTGAGCCAGAATTTAGCATGGACGAAGGCTGTGTGAGATCCTATGTTAACGCGGCACGGAAAGTCATGAAAGTTTACGCACACTGTCGGTTGGTGACGTCGTAAACCAGCAGACAGCCTGCTGCGCCACGGTAGTAGGAACGCGTAATTGCACGGAAGGACTCGGTACCTGCGGTATCCCAGCCTGTGAGCCAGAAGAAGCCGTAAGTGAGCTTTCACCGAATGTGTGACCGGTCGAGTTCAGGGACCGTAAACCTCACACTGTAGCTTCACGACCTTGTTCTCTTCAAGGATATTGATCAACTTGGAGCCAAATTCAACGCCTATCTAGCACAGCCAAATCAGCGACTTTCTCTCAAAGGTGGCATTGACAAGTTAATACGCACTGTCGGATCGGGGTTGGCAAGGAACCTTTGGTCCGTTAGACGGATGAGTAAAGATGACTTGCCGACGGCGGAATCACCTTGAAGTCGAGGTCAATACCTGCTTGGTTGAGATTGAGAGCATGTGCCGCACCGGTTATAATGAACTTGAGCACATAGTGCCATTCCACGCCCGCCATGTTTTTGCTATACTAGGTCTGCGGAGGTTGGCAGTGCTCGAGATGCTGTGCGACGCAGCAAGGCGATGCTCGAAATAGCCAAAGCCAGTTGGGTTGTGGTAAGCAAAGTGTGTGCTGGTGTACTGACAACTTGTGAAGAAGGATGAGGTTTTCAAGGTAGTAGCGTTTGTGCATGAGCCTTCAGGTTTGTAGGCGCAAGTTGCGAGAAGCGCCATCATCGAAGCGCACGTGAGTTCGGATATTTCCGTCCCGCCCAGTTCCTTTCCTCGTCGCGCACAACGACCACGAACCTCTTTACACATTACACTTACTTTCCTTCATCATGAGCACGACTTGGCGTGGAACATTCACGTATGTTTTCGCAAACATAAAATGATCAACACAGCTGATACCGTCTTGATTTCACCAGCTTCAACAAGTACAGCCAGATCGCTGCACGAGCCCTCCGTCAGTCACTGAAGGAGACTGAGCGCGTTGCTGCTGAGAAGCGTGGTGCCACCATACTGAGATATCAGGAGTGGAAGGGTGGTCAAGGTGGCCAGCAGGTTCGTCTGTCACACCACTGCTTTCCGGTTATTCTTGCCATGTATTTCACTTCGGCTCGTTGGGAGACCCGATGGTTACGGCCATGGTGCACATGTGTGGCTGCAGTACTAGGATGAACTCTTCTGAGCTCCGTTCTACATCCTCTTACGACGACTGCAATGGTCCGGGTCCAACATTGCTGTTTACCTGGCGGATGGTTCTCTCTACCGTCGCGCTAATTCAATGAACCACAATTGGACATGTCAATCTAATACTCTTTTTCCAGGTCTACTTGAACCCACCCGCTGATGAAAAGAAGGGAGCACCGAAGAGTCAAGTCGTCTAGACGTTTGTCTCGACAATCCAGTGTACCTCGCTTTCTTGTCGCGAAATAGATTCTTTGCGCCGTGCTGCACCATCGTTTCCTCCCATCTCATTCAAGTATCGAACAGTACGGCAAGTGCGGTGCGCTGCGGTCAACCTGCTCGGCCACTCGTAACTTGCCTCGACCTCCGTGATCTTTCACGCCTCGTCAGGCTGACTCACGAACAGCGCCTGAGTCTATACATATTTGTATTTTATTCAACGGTACGTGCCCTGGCTGATTAAAACGTGCCGATACCGTAACTTTAAGCGAGAAGTAGCAGCCAGAGCTGTCTCGTGAGCCCCTCGCAACCCGTCTAGAAGCCTCTGCACCGCGTCGTAACTACTTTATTGGCTAAGAAAGACGTACATTGGTTGAGAAGTTTCAGTTGAGCGAACCGTATGAGCCATTCACTTGGGGTTAGGGTCGGTTCACGAGGCACCCTATCCCTTTTGCATGCCTCCCCGCGAATCGCCACAGAAATTCTGCATTGACAGCTGGGCGCATACGACTGCGCAAGTACATATTCACTGCATGAGATGACCGTATTACTCTGCCTCGTGAATCATAAACGAGGATGCGGCGAACTGGCAAGCGGAGCGGAGACTCAAGTGGGCGTCTCTGAATCCGATGAGCTGCTTAAAAAGGAAGGCAATCCCACGTGGCCAAACGCGGTTTTTTGAGTTTTATCATCCACGTCCGCTCTCCTCTTCTTCAAGCTGGCTACCACGCTCACCTCCCAGCTCGCTCGCGTTCTCGCTGCTCGTAGCCTCTCACGTCGGTTAACGCGGACAGTCTCTACCTACCCTCAAACAAGGCAAGTTCGGTGAGGCGATCTCGAAGCTTGATTGTGCGCGTCACGGCTGTTGACCTTTTTTTTTTTTCGTTATCAGAACCAGAACAAACGATATGTCCGGTCGTGGTTGCTTCAAGTGTGGTGGCTGTAAGTTTGTTGCCTTCTTGCCGATGTCTTTATATCCCTTGCTCAGATGGGCACCCTCGCAGTCGGCCATCAGGCAGCGCAGTGCACAAAGTCGGCCCCGCTCTGGTACGCAGATCTCCGCAGAACCTCCCCAGTCAGACGTTGCTTACTGACTTTGTTTGCCCAGCTACAACTGTACATAAGTCCAGCTTATCTAACCTGGGATTGAACTCATACCATCGTAGGCGGAGGTGAGGGACACGTCTCAAAAGACTGCACCTCCGAGCCCAAGCCAAAAAGTTGCTTCAAGTGCAACGAGGTCGGACATCTGGTGCGGTGTCCCATCTGGGGATCGTTCTCTATCACCCTTCTGATGAACAACCCTTCTAGTCGAGGGATTGTCCCAACGCGGCCAACAGTTCGTCGTTTAACAACTCGAGCAGCGGCACCGAATGCTATCGCTGCGGTCAGACCGGGCACATCGCCCGCGCGTGTCCCGAAGCAGGCACCAGCACTCGCGGTGGTGGCAACTTCAGCTCGTTTAGCAACAACTCGCAGAAGACTTGGTATGTCCGCGATTGGTTGAGTACTGATTGAGTAGCTGAAGGATCCTTCAGCTACACTTGCGGTGGACAGGGTCACTTGAGCCGTGACTGTGTCCAGGGACCAAAGTGCTACAACTGCAACGGTGTCGTAAGTCATGAGACCGCATTCAGTAACAGACCTACTCACCGTTTGGTTGTAGGGTCACCTTAGCAAGGACTGCGCTCAGCCCCAGCGTCGAGCCTGCTATACATGCGGCGCGGAAGGGTTCGTGTTTCCTTCGCCACAAACTTAGGGTGTTGCTGATCAGGCTCTCATAGACATGTCGCAAAGGATTGCACTTCTGGCCCTTCTGCTACTGATTAAAGTCTCCCTCCTGGTCGGAGGCGTTCCATGCCTTCTTGGTGGTTTCTACATACGCTGCTGATGTCGTCTTTGCATCTTTGCTGTCCTGCATTTGCTCGCCTGCCTCCTGTATCTCCTAGTACTTTGCAGCAAATCCTCTACAGTAGTGTTTTCTTGGTATGTTCTGTGCAGTTTCGTCCGCCGTGAAACATGCGGTGGCGGCTCGAGTGCACCCAGACTTGAGCTCGAGCGCCCCAGGCAAAATAGGCTCGTGACGGCGGGTTCCGGAGGCAGCCGGTGGTCCAGTGAGGGTTCGGGCATTTCCTACACTCATACCGCCTTCAAGTTACCCTTCCACCTCCCTCCCTCCCTCTCTCTCCGTAATAATCATGCAAGCACTGCGCGTGGCGCGTCCTCGAGTCGCTCTCCGCACCGCCAACGTCAGTAGTGCCCGCTGGATTGCAGCGACAGCTCACCAAGCGAACGTCGCGGCGGCAGCGCCTACTACCACATCCGCCTCTGCCATCCCATTGTCCAACGTTGAGGCCCAGTGGGCACGGCTCTCGGCTGAGGAGCAGCTGACGGTGCACCAGCAGCTGGAGGAGCTCCAAAAGAAGGACTGGAAGACACTGTCTATTGATGAGAAGAAGGCTGGTGCGTTGTGTTTTTCTTTTTCTTTCTACTTCTTTAGTGAAACTTTGCACATCTTGCCTCATCCCACTTTTCGCGTTCGCGTTACTTTCTTGAATGACGACTGGAAGCTGATTGCTTGTTCTGCGGCGCGTGTATCTTTCTAGCCTACTACGTCGCGTTCGGTCCCCATGGTCCCCGTGCGCCAATAAACCCACCCGGGACGACGCTCAAGATCGTCCTCTTTGTCGGTGCCCTCTTGGGTGCCGCCGGAACACTCTTTTTCGCTTCTCGCACTCTGGGTGAGTTACTGTGTTTTTTTATCTTATTTTTCATGTTTGGACGACGCTCCGACGCGGTGTTGTACGAGCGGTGATAACAGGTTAGCTCAAACGCCGTTCTTTTCTTTTCTATTATTATAGCGAGTCCGCCGCCTAGGACTATCAACAAGGAGTGGGAGGAGGCTGCCAACGAGCGTGCTATCGAACAGAAGACGGATCCTATCACTGGTATGGGTTGTTTTCATCCTTGCTCTTCGAATCTTCCAACTCATGTCATCGTCACACCTTCCTTGTAGGTATCGCCTCGGAGGGCTACTCAGGCAAGGGCTTCGTCGTGCACAAGTAAGACTTGGCGCGTGTCGTCTCGTCTATAGGCCTTTGTTTTAGAGCGAGCGGGGCAGAGCGATGGATTAGACAGGAGTTGGAGCTGGGTGTAGTGCTAAAAAAAGAGGATGGTATTATTCGTAGTTATGCTCTCTCTACTTTGCCCTACCAAGAATCCAACCGAACATACTGAACTCCTTTTTTTCTCTTCTGTGTCTCCTGCTATACTACTCCTCGCTCGCTGGCCGGTTCCTGTCAAGACCAATAATCTACTTCTGTCCACCCCGTACCGCTCAATGCAATTCCGCAGTGCGCTTTCTGTTGATTTGCCTGTCGATAGGTCGAGGGGGTTGAGATAGCATCCTATGTTTATCTCGGACAAGTTACAGCTGCGATAAATTTCCAGAGCGGATAGACAGAATGTTACAAGCCCTTGTCTTCTGCCTTTCCCTTTTCGTCCTTCTTCTCCTCGCTCTTCTTCTCCTTGCCGTCCTTTTCTTTATCCTTATCCTTCGCCTTCTCCTTGCTCTCCTTCCCTTTACTGCCCTCCTCTAGCTCCGCCCTCCCAATCGACGCCTTGTTATCTACTAGCGCGTGCAGCGCAATGACAGCCCTCAACAAGCTGCTGAGGTACACCACCAAGAGCTCGTCGTTCGTCGTCGACGCAAAGCTCTGCGTCGTCTCTTGATTCGTCAGGTCCGGTAAAAGGTTCAACGCATCTTGGAGGTAATACACTATTTGATGGTTGACGGGCATCTTGCCGGCCGCGACGTCGACGAGGTATTTCTGGATGTCGGCCAGCCGTGATTGGAGACCGCGGAGGGAGGCGAGTTGTTCTGACACGCGAGTGGAGAGGGTGGTGGTGGTGGAATCTTTGATGTCTCGGAGGAGGTGCTCGACGCCGATTTCTTCTGCTTCTTCTGCTTCGATGGCGGTGGGGACGTGGAGGAAGATTTTGCGTGTTTCTGTTCCGTCCTGGCGGGAAAGAAGTTGGTGTGAGCTACATTGAACGATGCGGGAGGAGAAACTCACGTCTTTGATCTCTTCGACGGCAAAGTATGCGTCTGTGGGGATACCGACCGTTTGTGGTCGGACGTCGACGATGACCATGACAGGCCGCGCAATGTACCGTTTCAAAAGGTCGTTAATCTCCTGATCTGATGCTCTCAGTTTTGGCCCCGTGTGATACCACCCGATCATCTTCTCTCTCGCTGGGACCTGCTATGAGCGACGCAACACGCATGCGTGCGAGCGAACTCACCCACCGTTGACCTTTTTGAACATCTCCCACATTCCTTCTATGTAGTTGTGATCCAAGAACCACGTCTTTGGGTCCCTTTCATCTTCTTCAAAGGGGATACCGAAAGAGTTGGCGACGTTGACCGTCTTGCCGTTGTCTTGCCCGAGGAGCACGCCGACGACGCGCTTGGAGGATTGGCCGCGGAGGGAACGCGCATGGTGGTCTGCTACCGAGAGCAAGACTAGCGGGTGTACGACTGGGAGGATCGAAAAACGTCAGGAAACGTGGATGCGTGCTGGTTTTAGAGGCGTTACCAACTGTTGTACCGCTGAGGGCTGTTAACTGGACCGGGAACGTGAATACCTTGAGGTGGACTGTGGGAGATGCTGTGTACTGACCTGCTCGGTTGTTGTCGCTACCATGCTCAAAAGGTGGTAGCGGAGGGGGGTATGAGAGTACGCGAAAGTAAGCGGTAAATGAGCGCGGCGCGTACGCGTCCTTCGAATGAGCGTTGTTTGTGGTTGTTGTCCAACGCCTTGGAGGCGCATCCCTTTTCAAGCTCGAGCGCTCAGACGTCCCAGTCTTTCTCTACGTAACCATCTATCGACTGCCTCAAGCAAGAACAGTGTACAATAACAATACAGTCGAGCGGAGGCGATCTCGAAACCATCTCACTCCCGAGTTTCAATCGTGAAACGACGCCGCTGCCGACGCCGCAACGGAGTGTACGGGACTAACCACTTGCTGTAACATGTAGCATGACAGATGCTTAGTGTATTCGCCTCCCGGATCCATTGTCGCAGCATCAGCACTGTCGTCTCCCTCTGTAACACTTATGTCATTTTCGTAACGTCCGTGCCTGCGCGGTGTCGGCCATGTCAAGACTGTCGTTATAAATACTCTTTTATTGACCCACCGCGACGTCAGAGAGCAGGCGTGTCGCTGGTGATGTTCCTGGCGACATGCTCGCGAGCTGCTAGCACCAAGCCTCCCGTCGCATAAATTCCTCGCCATGTCGACACTCTGCAGTCGGGATGCAGAGGTTGTGCTGCGAACAGGAGGTGGGACGCCCAAGCTAGCACCGACGGCGGGCGCTGGACAAGAGCCGACCTTGTCCTGAATGGGTCATAAACGCTCGTGCCAGGAGTCATTCACGCCGAAACATGTCGGGTCTCTGCCTCGTGCTCCCACCACACAAGGGGCTCCCGTTTCATCTCCCCGCAGCTTAAAAGCGCGGTCTCACCGCTGCTTTTCTCCTGTCTGCACGTCGCCCCCCACACCTCTTTCTCTTTCTTGCTACTCTGTCCTTTCTTTCTTCCTTTGCTCTGCTCCCTATGCACATGTCCAACACTGAGCTCGTTCAAGTGGACCATATTAACGAAGATGATTCCGGGTCATCCTCATCTTCCCACACACACTTCCGTCCTCAATACTCCCCGTATGACCCTCCCGATTGCTTCGTCCCATTGTACGCAGGCCGCACCCACAACCAGCTAATGGTGAGTACTATCAAAGAGTTCGACATGCAGCAGTCATTGAAAAGTCGATGGCCTTAGCGGTCCATGGACAGCTGCAATGACCCCGAGTCCCCGCCATCGTCTCGCAAGTGCCGCTCGAGTTTCGCGTTGGTGTGTACCATTTCTGCAGCCACTTCCCCTGTCAGTTCTGAACACGCGCCCGTCGTTGAACAGTCCGACATCTTTGAGGACAACAAATTTGAGATCGAGATTCTACCTCCTGACGCCCCCGCTCAGTCTTCAAAGACCTTGAGGCGCAGCAAGTCCTGGCAAACCCTGGCGGCCACCATGACCGTAAGTCGTACCTACCTGTCCGGTGCCAGTGTGTCATTCTGATAGATCACCACCTCTTACAGTGGCTCAGGAAATGCCTCAAGACACCACCGCACGAGGCGGCGTTGTGAACCATACACACACACACACTCTCACACACACGCCATATTATTTATTGCAAGGAAGGAAAGAAGGATCCGTCGACGGCCTCTCTTCCATCCGATGAATCAGTGTAGCATATAACACCTGCATCGTCCTCCCCACTCGCTCTCTTTAGCTATCACACCACAGTTTTCTCTCTCCCTCCCTTTCGCTGCCCTACACACCATCCTCGCTGTTCTGTACCACTTCGAACACTCTCCCTTACTCGTACGTAACAACAACTTAAATATTAGCGTAGCATCACATCGACACTCTTTGCATATAATATATATATCATATTTACTTACTACTACTACTCTACCTCTTCGTTTGAGGGAGCCAATACTTAGCTTACCGTGACATAAAGTCACTGCGACATATAAAAGTAAGTAAGAAAAAGGCTGGCGGCACCAAACGTCACAGTCACACTCATATGTCTCTCCTTCGCGTGCTACACCGGCCATCCCTGCTCAACGCTTGCTGGCGGACGAGCAGGTCCTACGCGAGCACAAGTGGTAAACCTGACGCCAAGAAACCTACCATCCCACCGCCAACGCTTGCTCCGAACTCAAAAACCGGTGCATCCGACACTGACAGCAAGTCCCTCCCCCACATCTCACACAACTAACACAACTTACACAACTAAACCCAAACTAATGTTTGCGGTGAATTGAACAGAGACATCGAAATCAGCTTGTGCAGAAGGTACCGAGCTCGTAGGTTTGCGCTGGTTGAAAGACCAAGCTCCCGTGGTAGCCAAAGCAGACGACGAGTACCCGGATTGGCTCTGGACGTTGCTCCAGCCGAAGCAGCTTCCCGATGACGGGCCTGGAGGGAAGAAGGAGAAAGTGATGTTGAGGAAACAGAATAGGCAGAGGATACGGGAGAGGAACTTTATGTCGACGCAGTAGGAGGTGAATACTTTAATGTAGTTTTCTTTTTTTTGTTTTGGCCAAAGTTCGTTGCGTTGACTGACGGACGTGCGGCGTTGTTTTCTCAGGGTGTTAGGAATAGGCGGGAAAGGTTCGAGCTGTTGCTGCATCATTATGAGCATGGATGTACTCCGCCTTGGTACCATCATCAATCCATCTAAGACTCTAAACATGATGCCAAAGGCTGCCCTCTCGTGTTGAGTGCTACAGTGTACATGCATAGTATCTCATAATCTCTATACAGTTATCTCAAACAATCCTGCTCAACGCTCTACCAAGACAAGACAAGACATGGTCATACTTCCAAGCTTAAGATACTCTACCGCCGCGCCACCAACCACTCTAAGTCGGGAAAGACCCAAGCGTAAACAACGTCTGCTTCTGCTTCTGCTTCCCCTTCCCCTTCTTCCCACCACCACCACCATCCACATCCCCCAACGACACCTCCCCCACAGGCGTCGACGACCCACTCCCCTTACCCCCACCCTCCCAAACCGGAGTCGGCGGCGTCGCGTTCCCCAAAATATTCCTCAACGACTGATTCCCGCCAACAGCGCCTTTCGGCACACGTGCCGTCGCAGACGAAGGGAGTTCTGGAAACGCAGACTTGGAGAAGCTCGGGAGGGGACCTGTTTTACTTTTGGCACCGGGGCCTGGGACGGAAGTTGGACCTCGGTAGACGGGTGTTGCGGACGACGGTGTAGCGGCGGCAGTGGCAGCTGATCCTGCCCAGGGTGTTGTACGTTGAGGTTGTCGGAAACCGCTGACCGCAGGGGCAGGTGCTGGTGCTGACGGAGGTGCAGATGGACCACCTTGGAGAGGTGGGAAACGATCTGATGTAGGCGCTGTGGCTCGGGTTGGCTGACCGGCGGGTCTGGATGAGGATGAAGAGGATGCGGCAGCACGAGCGACGCGGTCTAGGACTTGTCGTGATGACTGATGAGAGGACCGCGATGCCGTGGTCTGCTTTGCGTTCAACAATCGTCCACCGGTAATCCCAGCCCACTCGGTTCCTTGTCCAACAGGAGTCAGCTCCGGGAATTGGTTACGTTGCTGAAGGATCGATGTGTGAGGCTCGACCGCTAGTGATGATGCCGACGAACGTACCTCGATTTTGAACCCATTCCAGGCTTGCAGCAAGTCCTTCTTCTTGTCCTCGTCGTCCAAAATGTCCACCAATCCATTGATGATACTCGCCGTCCCTTCGAGGTTGTGGTCCGAAATCGTCCATACGGTAGAAATCAGGTCCCTCGCGGCAGACTCGTTGGCACGGTAGGACCGCACGGCGGCCTTGACAGCTGGGATCGCATGGTTCGGGTTTGTCGCGACAGAACTGACCCGAGCCAGGAATGCTGTATGGCGTCTACACCCACAAAAGTAATCAGCCATCGATTTCATGTGCGTTGGCAGTCGTGAACTTACTCTGCAACTGCAGGGTCCACATCAGCAGGCGGTGACGGGCTTTGCCTCCGACTCTGCACTCTGCTCGCAGCATGAGGCGTGGGGCCGTGACCGTTGGTGCTCTCAGTGGTAAGGTTGCCCCCAAAGGCCGCACGACGTCTTGACCCAGCCGCGGCAGCGTTCGACGGACCAGCAGCCTGAGAGGGAGGAGGCTCTCGCTCGCGCTCCCTGTCGCCTCTGTCTCTCCGTCCCCCACGTCTTCCACCGACTCCAACTTCCTCGAACTCAAAATCGGCTTGTATCCGCCGCGCGTCTCGCTTATCTCGCGAAGACATGTCTGCACCGTGCTCTTCGACCATGTGCGCTTTCAAGTCGAGGGCTGACCCGAACACGACGAACTTTCGGACTTGGCAGACAGGCTGGTGGCATGGAAAGTGGCCTTGGCTGAAATGTTGTTCCTATGCAGATCCAAGTCAGCGTGTTGAATTGAGACCTTTGGAGGCTGTGGCTTACTAGGGCGTCGTAATTTCTAAAGCTGCTTCAAGCGTCAGAAATGTTGTGTCCTGGTTATGATAAGGATACCCACTATTGATCTTTGACTTCATTTCGTTTGCAGATAAAGCACTCTTCATGCTTTTCCCGCATATGCTTGTACAGCTCCTCATCCCCAAAGAAGGACTCCCGACAGAAATCGCAGTGCGGATGCACGCCACCTTCGACTGGCTCTTTCGGCGGGGCGTTTCGATTGTTGCGCTGTAAAGAGGGGAGGTGGAAGGGGAGCTGGCTGGCTGTGTACAGCGCATGTTCATGAGCGAAGATCTTCTTGAAGCGTATGCAGAGATCACTGGTGACAATGAGGTTGAGCAAAATCCTCCTGGATATCGTCATGAACATACCACATTATCCTCCCGTGCGTTGCGCGAGTATGTAACTTCAAGTCGCTCCATCCGTTCCCAATGTAATCACAAGTTGACTCTGGACAGTTGAATCGCAAGAGTACCAGGCTATCTTCCATCATCTCTTGGGTTTCAAAGAATATGGATAATTTGCCATCTTTGTATGGGATAGCGTCGGGCGTGTAGGAGGACCAGGGGGCGTCCGGGGAAGATGTGAAGACTACCGATTGTTGAGGCTCCTACACGGTAGGGTGAGATCAGAGGGAAGGAATGCACCAGATCGACATACCTTGCAAAATGTGCACTCAAGCTTCTTGTACAAAGCTCTCAGACGAAGTGAGCAGACATGGCAAGTGCGGTGGTTACACGCAGACACGGAGTAATACTTGACTGGTTCAGCACAGATGAAGCACACGTCGTCCCCGTCCTCGTTCGTGTTTTCATCTGCCGCCGTTGCATCTGATACAACAGTACCGTTGCTGACCTTCTCTTCTGCGTTGTCTTGTGCGACGACTACAGCATCCTGAGCAGGCCCCGATGATGCTTTGCCTCTGCCGCGACCTCCGCGACCTGGTCCTGCGCCCCGCCCGCGGCCTCCCCCCCTGCGTCCTCTTTGGCCTGAGCCCCGACCTTGCGTTTGAGCGTGTGATTGTGTAGTGGTTTGTGTTGCCATCGAGTAGAGCAGAGCGAAGAGTTGAACCGTTGAAGTTTGAACGACGATTGTTCGACGTTCAACGTTTAAATCTGGGGATTTCTACTGCAGCGGTACCGGATCCGCATCACCATCAGACGCCCGATGTGGTAATCCTCTAGTGGCACCCTTCTCTACTTGTGAAACAGCCAAGGCGACAACTTGAGAAAAATATTGGGATATGTTTGTATGGTACAAGAAAGTATGTAAAAGCAAGATATGTGATTGTCGCATTTCAGCGAGGTTGAAACCAATCCGGTACGCAACGGGGAGTATACATTTCAACCTCGACGAGAGTCAAAGTATCACTGACTCGAAATGACAAGGGATGACAATTACAGTAACTTGCGCCGGGTAGCGCAAAGGAGCGCTGCAAAACCTGCGAATCGTCGTTCTTATGCAATGCTCAAGGATATCCGGGAACGTTTCGGACACTGCGGCACTGGGATGACCAGAGGCAGACGCTGCTCATCCGTGCAGAACAATATTCGCTGCGATGTGTGAGACAATTTGACTTTGCACTTTACCAAGGGCTACGCCATGCGCTCTTGTAAGCGTTGGCGGTAACGTTCAGACGGTTAGCTGGTGTCGTGCTTCCGCTGTCAGAATGCTCCCGTGGCGGTGTCCTCGTCACCCGCGTATCCCGACTCCTCGGGCTTCCCTCAGTGCGCTCACGACGACGTGTACTGGTCGGGCAAGCGATGCGATGTCGGTGCTCGCTCTCGGAGTCTGCGCCCGTTCGTTCGCTACGGTTTGCGTCGTCGGTCGGACGTGCGACGTTGCTTTCTATATATGGCACCGTCATTTCAATGAGTCAAGCGCGTGTGTGAGCATGATGAGGTAATCCGCTAGTTCCGAGGCGCCCAGTGCCGAGTGTATATTCTCAGTGGTCAGCATCTTTGCTCGACATCCCTGCGCTACTGACCTCTTACCTTCATCCACCCCTCCCATCTCGCGCGTCGTCGTCTTCGTCAACGATGGCGCTGCAGAGCAAGCGCAAGTCGCGTCTCTCCGTCTGGTACGACAAGTTCGCCAACTTCAATGTCGAGACGCTCTTTTCCCGCAAACGTCCCGTCGGCCCTCCACGATCGGTCTTCGTCCACCAGCAGCTCCCAGAGGACTATTATGACAAGAAGGGAAAGGTCAAGAAGGAGCACACATACACCACGAACCAAGTCATTACCTCCAAGTACACGATCATAACCTTCCTTCCCAGAAATCTACTGGAGCAGTTCAGGAGAGTTGCCAACTGGTGAGTGTACTCACAACTCTTCCCGGACTCTCCTTCGCAAGGACTGCGATCTGTGCTCCTTTCGACGCAGCAGCATGTTGGTGTAGCGAGATGCAGTGCATCACATCCATCCATCATAGATCCAGTATATGCGCTTCACACGCTGCTGCGTTTGCGCCAACAAGTCCCAGCCACCCTGGACCGGTATGTTTCTTGTCGTCCCCCGCTGTCACGAATGCATCGGGCGGCATAGGGGATCTGACGTAGTGGACCCTCGACGCGGGCCGCCCCGTTATCCGCGGCTTAACTGGCACGGTCAGGAACAGAATTGTTTGTGCCAAAGTACGAGCTTTGTCGATACCGGTGGTTGGGCTTTTGATATCCACTTCATGTATCTGCAGTTCTGTTTAGAATATGAACTGACTCTTATATCTTTTATTCCCCAGCTTCTTCTTGGCAATAGCAATTCTTCAGTTCTTTTCATTATTCTCAACAGTATCTCCTGGATTAGTCATTCTACCGCTTCTCATCGTCCTAGGAATCACAGCGATTAAAGATGGATATGAAGACATCAAACGGCATCAGTCGGACAGGCAGGTCAACTATTCCATCGTGCGCGTGCTTTCAGGTGGACAATGGTCGAATTCGAACGCCATGGAGGAGAAGAGCAAGACGTTTGTGCGCGGTTTCATTCCAAAGTTCAAGAGAGGCGGAAAGAAGAACAAGGCAGTTGCTGAGGACGCAGAGCGAGATGGGAACAAGGAGAGGATGGATATGCTTCAGGGTGCGCCGCCCGGCGCTGTCGATCTCAATGCGCCCACGACGACAACTCAGCCCGGGGGACCGGGTGAAGAGTTTGATGGTGTAGAGTACGACGACGATGCGCCTGTGGAGTCTCCTGGAGGCATATTGCACATGCATCATTACGGGACGAAACGCCCTCATTGGAAGCTGACAACTTGGGAAGACATCAAAGTTGGCGACTTTGTGAAGATTCTTGACAACGAGGCTATTCCGGCTGACGTCCTCATATGCGCAACGAGTGAGGAGGAGAATGTTGCGTTTGTGGAGACCAAGAACCTTGACGGAGAGACCAACTTGAAGTCCCGAACAGCATGCCCCGCGTTGACTTATCTGCGTTCAGCAAAGGACATCGCGGATCCGAACGACGTGTTTACCGTGGACTGTGACAGACCGGACATCAATCTTTACCGACAGAACGCCGCAATCGTCAAGCCGGACGGGAGCAAGGCGCCAGTGGACATTCAGATGATGCTCTTGCGAGGAACTGTGCTCAGGAATACGAAGTGGGTGATTGGTGTTGTACTGTATACGGGCCAGGACACCAAGATTGTTTTGAACTCGGGTGATACGCCTAGTAAGAGGAGTAGGGTCGAGAAGCAGATGAACCCCCAAGTGTGCGTCTTTTCCCCTCGTTATCTAAGGCTGATCTCATACGCTACGTCGAATTAGGTTTTTCAACCTTGCGGTCCTCGCAGCCATGGCCGTCGCTTGTGGTATCGCAGACGCCCTCCTCGAGCAACATTACTTCCCACTCGGCGCACCGTGGCTATTCGGCGACACTCATTCCAGTGACAATCCGAAAATCAACGGTTTAATCACTTGGGCATTCGCGCTCATCACTTTCCAGAACATTGTTCCTATCTCTCTGTACATCTCTATTGAATTCGTACGATCTATTCAGGCACTCTGGATATACTTTGACACGGAGATGTACTATCCAAAGACTGGCCAATACACCCTCGCGAGAAGTTGGAATCTATCGGACGACCTCGGTCAAATTCAGTACATATTCTCGGACAAGACGGGCACGCTCACTCAGAATGCAATGGTTTTTAGACAGTGCTCGATCGGGGGGCGCGCATATAAGGGCGATCCGGAGACATCTACATCTGAGGACTCGGAGTTGACCAAGACTGACCCCTTCTTGCAGAAGAGTGCAAAGCGGTCATCCAGCGACTCGGACACTGGCCTTTCTGGCTCCGCAGTCCCGTCGACCTCTGGCTCGGGCAATGGTTCGCCACACGTCGGCAGAGTACTTGATCCTAAACTAGCCACAGAAGTCAAACTGTCCAACGGCGTGCTCAAGCGGTTCAAAGATCACATCCTTAGCGCGGACATCGCCAGCGCCGCTGCCTCGACGGCTAGTGCAGACACCGACGCACAGGCGTACGCACATTCCCGACACTTGCACGGCTTCTGGTTGACTGTTGCTCTCTGCCACACTGTCCTCGCCTCTGTCGATCCTGAGTCTGGTGCGCTAGAGTACAAGGCGCAGAGTCCGGACGAGGCTGCCCTGGTGCAAGCCGCTGCGGACATGGGGTTCACGTTTCGCGGACGGGACAAGGAGATCATCTATGTCACTACGCCGTTCTCGGAGGGTGTCGACCGGTACGAGCTGCTCAACGTCTTGGAGTTTACGTCGGCGCGGAAGCGAATGAGCGTTGTCGTGAGGAAACTGGACGATGAGGAGCACAGGCTGCTGTTGTTGACGAAAGGAGCTGATAATGTTATCTTTGAGAGGCTCAAGGAAGGGCATGATGAGTTGAAGAACGTCACGGAGGATCATTTGGCTGAGTTTGCGAGTAATGGGTTGAGGACGCTGACGTTGGCGTGGAAGCCTATACCTGGTGACTACCTTTCTTTTTCTTTGCGGTTCGACAGGAACGCTAACTGTGAGTTTTGCAGACGACGAATACGAAGCTTGGAACGTGCGGTATAACGAAGCGACTGTCGCTCTGGAGGATAGGGAAGAGAAGATTGAGGCTGTCTGCGAAGAGCTAGAGCTAGACCTTCGAATGCTCGGTTGCACTGCTATCGAAGATAGGCTGCAAGATGGCGTCCCGGAGGCTATCGCTGATCTGAAAGAGGCAGGTATCAAGATTTGGGTGGCTACAGGAGACAAGCTCGAAACTGCTATTGGTGCGTGTCTTTGTTTGAATCTGCATCTACGCTCGCTGACTATCGTGTATATGCACAGCTATTGGACACAGCACAAACCTCATTGGCCGCGAAGACAATGTTGTAATCATTCGTGGCGGTGGAGACACCGGACGTCCCGTGTATTCTCAAATGCTCGGCGCAGTGGACGAATTCTTCCCTGAGAGCGGTATCCTTCAAGACGACGAGATCGCAGCGCACATCAAATCCGACGCCAACCCAACAGGGGGGTACGCATTGCAGCGTGTCAACACTGGAGTTACGTCGATCGTTGGTCACGACAATGGCAACCGTCCTGGTGGATACGTCCTCGTTATTGACGGTAGTGCTCTCACGGAAGCTCTCAGCGATGATATGCACAAGCAGTTACTGCTTCGTCTTGCGACGCAGTGCGAGGGTGTTATCTGCTGCCGTGTGTCCCCGTTGCAAAAGGCTCTCGTCGTGCGGTTGGTCAAGGACGGTCTGGGTGTGATGACACTCGCTATTGGTGACGGCGCGAACGATGTCAGCATGATTCAGGCCGCGGACGTAGGTGTCGGTATCTCTGGCGAAGAAGGTTTGCAGGCTGTCAACTCTTCCGACTATGCGATTGCCCAGGTGCGTCCCTGATGCAGTGGTGCCCTGTTGATTACTCCCCTGATCGTTGTGTACTTTTCCAGTTCCGCTTCCTCAAGCGGTTGTTGTTGGTGCATGGGCACTGGTCATACGCTCGTAACGGGAATATGTGAGTGTTGTGCTTATGTACACATGATGAATGCGGAGACTGACGACAGTTTACAGGATCGTCAACTTCTTTTACAAGAACATAGTTTGCATCGGCATCCTTTGGTGGTACATGATTTATTGCGCGTGGAGCAGTCAATAGTGAGCGGTCTTGATACTGCTCCAGTGCCCTTGTGCTAATGCTGTCTCGCAGTGTGTTCGAGTACACCTATCTGCTGTTCTGGAATTCTTTCTGGACAATCCTTCCGGTCATCGCGATGGGTCTCTTCGATCGTGTCGTCGATGATCACGTCTTGATGAGCCTACCTGAGCTTTACAGTCACTCGCGGCGTGGAGAGTACTTCAATCTGAGGCTTTTCTTGATCTATATGCTGGATGGTGTCTACCAGGTATGTTTCGCGTATTCGACCGCGTTTGTCTCCCTCTCTGACTTTCTGCTTAGTCTGCTGTCATATTCTTCTTCCTGCTGTACGGGTACTTCTCTCCCACTCCCCGTACAGACGGCTATGACACGCAACTTTACGATTTCTCCACCGTAAGCTACTTGATTGGGGCTCATAAGATCAATTTCTCACTCTCTTCTCAGACAATGGCTATCAGCGCCGTGATGGTTGTCACCCTCTTCGTCGGTGTCAACATTTCCACCTGGACTCGCGGGGTCTTTATCGCGCTTGCTATCGAGATTGTGCTCATCTGGGCGTACACCGTAAGCAAATTCTTTGTCTGCGTAGGACGCCTACTCACTCTTCATGAACAGGCTATCTACTCCATTATTAAGCCAAGCTGGTTCGTCACCCCTGTTTACGGCAACGATCACTATCTATTCCACTCAGCCTTGTTCTGGCTGGGATTATTCTTCACTATACCGCTCGCGCTCCTTCCGCGAATCGCCTGCAAGTCGTACAAGTCCATGTTCCATCCAAGCGATCTTGACCGTGTACGATACCTACACAAGATCGATCCCGACCACGACTTCCGTCACGACAGGGACTCTGGTGGGGTTGACTATCTGAAGCGGGTTATCAGTATGACCCATGGCGTGCGCCGCAAGTCTCTTCTGGCGCCCAAGCAAGCTGGTCCCCGCACCGGAAGCAGAACGGATATGGCGACCGGTATGCGAACTACCAATACTGGATACGACTTTTCGATGGAGGAAAACGGTGTCGCGCTGAGAAGGCTACAAAGCAATCTCTCCGGAATAAATCAGCCTGGCGTCGGCGGTCACAAACGACGGAGATCGTTGTTACACTCAATAGGGAAGACAATACGACGGAAAAAGA